>SPJY01003423.1:853954-890844 GCA_005191435.1 Raddia distichophylla
AACTTGGTTCCATCCACCAACTTGATTGAATGGAGCTTGATACGGCTCCACTCGCGGGAACGAGTTCTGGGGGATATTCGTAGATGGTCCACCACCTTGGTTCCATCCACCAGCTTGATTGAATGGAGCTTCATACGGCTCCGCTACATGCTTTCCGGTGCGCTGTCGCTTTCTAGACATTGTTCTCGCTTCTATGTGTCTGTCACTTGTATGTGTAACAATCACTAAACGGGTCACTTTATAGATGAACGGATGACAATGGCGCCATCGGCAAGAGCGCCTTTCGATGCCATGCACAGTCCTGAGAGTGACCTTACCCTGCACAATGCTGATAGTGACTTGACTCGGAGCCCGCTATACTTTTCTGCACTGCCTCCGACATAATCAACACATTGCATGCTGCACCTTCAAGACTCGTGCCAATGGGGCCATCACGAAGAGCACCTTCCGATGTCACCCCTTTCTCTCTCTGTCCGTGGGCACTGCAGCTGACGGAGACAAGACCCTACAGCCACAGTCCTTATAGTAACTTCACCCTGCACCATCGAAAGTAGTGGCAATGGCGCCGTCCGCTAGAGCGCCTTCCGATGTCGGGGTCATTCTCTCTCCGTCGGTGGGCACTACCGCTGACATCTGCAATAACATGCATGCACAATGCTGATAGTGGCCTAACTCTGAGCCCGCTTTACTTTTCTGCACCGCCTCCGACATAATCAATACATTGCATGCCGCACCTTCAAGAGTTGTGCCAATGGCGCCATCACGGAGAGCGCCTTCCGATGTCACCCCTTTCTCTCTCTTTCGGTGGGCACTGCAAGTGACGGAGACAAGACACTACATCCACAGTCCTTATAGTAACTTTACCCTGCACCATTGCAGAGAGCGCCAATGGAGCCATCACCGAGAGCGCCTTTGCAGACCACCCCTGTCTCTCTCCGTCGATGGGCACTGCAGCTGACATTGATGATACCCTTCATGCACAGTGATGATAGTGACCTGACCCAGCAGGCGCCCTCATCCAGAGCGCCTTTCCATCGAAACTTTCACATTCTCTCTCCGTCGGTAGACGCATGCATGCCTTTGGCAGAGGGGGGCGACAACCCTCTGGCGTAAAGCATTCATGCAATACTGTACATTTCATAATTGACATAATGGGGCTCTCGGCCAGAGTGCCTTTCACTCCAACGGAGTCTATAAATACCACATCCTAGCAAGAAGAAGCTACCAACTTTCCAATGTTCCATGGTCTACCTGCGGACAAGGGGATCAGTGGGTTTGTCAATGTTGATACGCCTGTTATAAACAGTATCAATATTGATGAACCCGCTAATTCCTTTTGTCCCCAGCTTCCAATGCATCCTAGCGATACACATTGCTATCCGAGTTCGATGTCCACCTGCAGACAAGGGACTCAGTGGGTTTGTCAACGTAGATACACATACATGTGTATCTACGTTGACAAACCCACTGAATCCCTTCATCCCCAGCCTGCAATGTATGATTGGGTTGTAATTGAACGTTCAATAATATTCAGGAAAAAGGTATGACTGGAATTTAATTTCTAATTACGTTCAAATACATTTTTCTGTCCCAACTTATTTCTAAACCTATATAAAAAATATTACATTTAATCTCTAATTATTTCGATTTCACAATTTCCATTTAATATTTCTAAACCCATATTTAATAAACATACAGTAAAACATTTTATTTTAAAAACCATGGCGCGTGGCAGATTTTTTTTAACATGGCGCCATGGGCCGTGGCTCCTAGGGCCATGGCGCCCTGGGCCGTGGCGCCTAGCCCTAGGCGCCCTGGGCCATGGCGCCTAGTCCAGGCGCCGTCGGCGTTAGCGCTTAGATGGGCCTTGGCGCACTCACCTGTAGCGCCAAGGGGCATTTTTTGTATTTGGAAAAATTGGATGGCATTTTTGGAATTTTGATATTTTTTTGGGCAAACAGTGAAAAAATTCCCGGATCACGCAGGCAAGCAGTGTGGGAGTAGCGGAGATGCTATGGGCTCAACCTAGGCTGGTTAATGTATCAAGTGAATCCAACCCCTAATGGGCCATGAGTCTTTGAGCCACCACTTTTTTGGGCAAATTTGGGCCACCGCTTTTAATCCAATGCGGCTGGTCAATGATCCAATGGGACATGATACCCTTTGGACATTAAAATAACGGTTTTGCTCAAACCCAGTCGCCTGCGTCGCGCCGCGAGCTCGCCGACGGCTGGGTCTAGTGGGGCCCGAGCGTGGCCTAGGCGACTGGACTAGAGCCGCTCCCTAAAAATAAACACATAAAAAAAATGAGAGAGGACGCTATCTTTGATCATGAAATATCTCCATCTTTGACGATAAAGATAAAAAAAAAAGAAGAATGAGTGTTTCGGGGCAGCACGTGGATGGGTAATGGGTCGGAGTTGTTTTAACAAGCACCGGCCATCAACGGAGAACGGAGTAGAGGAGTAAAGGGACGGAATGGTCGGACAGAAAGTTTTCGGAAATGGAGTGATTTGCGGAGGATTGCACGTGCTATAATAAGATGGAAATATTTTAAATTTGAACAACCACTGTGGACATGACGTATAAGGAAGTTGTCAGGGAAAGAAAAGAAAGACAAGACATCACCCGAGATCAATATAGAAGGAAACAAATTAATGTTGATTGCCGAATTAAGATGACACGACGTACAAGGAAGTTGACACGGAAGGAAACAAATTATGTTGATTGCTAAATTAAGATGACACGACGTACAAAGGAAGTTGACAGGGAAAGAAAAGAAAGGCATCATCCGAGATCAACGAAGAAGGAAACAGATTAATGCCGCTGATTGTTGAATCAGGGGGCGCTTGAACAAACTAATCTTTTCTAATCTTGCACATACAATTGGATGATGGACATCTAAGATGGATTCTGTGGACTAAGACGTGTGAAGGGTCAAAATTATCATATAGCTTTTGAATTGAGATCAGACGGTTGTGGTTGGAGGTTAGCACCACCATCATAACCATAAGATTTTTTTATTTTAATAGTGAAAAAATTATTAACCTTCCCCTCCTAAAAATATGTAATCTAGGATTTGCCACTCATGCACCCTGGATCTTGACCTACATGACACATAAGTGGTAAATCCTAAGATGTATATCTTTGTATTTTTTTTCTAAAAAAACATTAGTCCATATAGTCGCAAGTATTGGAACATATCATCGCATTGTCATAGGCTTGGGGTCATGTATGTCAAAGACACAAAGTGATAAATTTCGTGGCAGTGTGAATTTTTTTTTTGGGTGCGCCATAATAGGATTCCAATGTAGGGAGACCGCTAATTTATGCATAATTCCTAAGATATTCAAGTGTTCTGGCAAAACTTCAAAAGTGTGCCGCACATTAGCGGCTGCAGGTCACCCGAATGATCAGAGAGTACTGAGTTGAGCTGCCATACAAAAATGTGTAGCAAACCAACCTGATCAGGGCTTACAATTACGTGCCACGGTTAAAAACCAACAGCCCACCGTTCGGTTTGGACAAAAACCACTTTTAAGAGATGGATTTCGATTTACATAAAAGAAAACCGACCAGCTTACGCTGAATTTAATTCGAAATAAAAACTTAGACTGATTTTAGCCATCAGTTAACGAATCCAGACCACGCCGGCAAATATATGCATGTTTTGTAAACTACAAGGCCTTTATTCCTGTTGAGTATACTCCAGCTCGCCCTCGTATGGATATCCTTGGCAGGGCGGTTTGATCTTGGTTTATATGTCATGGTCTCATGAACAGCCAACAGCCCAATAGATTACCAACGTTAAGACAACAAAAAGATCGCAAGATTGATGCCCAAAACTCCTGGACGATATCAGGTTATTCCGGTACATGGAACGCAAGCACACAACCAAGCAAACCGAGCAAGGATGAAAAATTGGAACACATCATGCCAAAGTTCAGCTCAATGCCCAAAAAACGTGTGATCTTCGTATTTTCAACGGGCGTTATTAGTATTTGATAAAAAAAGGGATCAAAACTGTTTCTAGTTTGGCACCGACTGTTGTGGCGTAACAGCCGTGGTTTATTGATTGCCATGGCAGCAAGCATGTCAGAACCTCTACGTCTTCAGAATTTACTCAGAATTTGTATACCATATCTGCCGTGTATCCTAATTCTTTGAGAAGGCCAGTGAGCTGCAGAGAAATCAAACTGGATCAATAAAAACGACTAAAGGGTAAACAAAATGTATGGTGAAGGGGTCAGACAATGTAAATCTAATGTTCTGTCCAGTTCTTTGGACTTTGGGTCAATCAACATTTTTTTAAAAAAAAAAGTTATTTAAGTCAATGCAATGCTCCCTGGTTGCCTTCCTGGTCTGTCTTCTAGATGAACAAACTTGTTCAAAAACAGCTTATGGTTTAGGCATAGGGCTTAAGCTTATGGCACTTCTCTGAGCCAAAACATTTGAGCTTCTCCAAAGCATTTCTTAAGGCTTTGACAGCTTCTAGGGTTTTGGAACGGAGAAACAACCATCAGCCATAAACTTAAGCCATAAGCCTATACAGCAAACATTGTCTAGCTAGGAATTAGTATTTCAGTACACTCATCCAGTTAACCTACCTCTATTTCCTTCTTCCAATTAAGCAGCATTGCATTATAAGCCTATAAGCTTACAATCTGATGGAAAAACTAAAAATATTCATAGTACCTCGCCTTGTGATCTATCCTTTGCCTTGTCTCCAGATATATGAGCCATCATTCCTGGAGGACCACAAACCTGACCAAGAAAACCATTAAATTTAGGAAGGTTTCTTAATAATCCCATCATACCAATGAAGTTAATGGTATTCATAAATGAAGTTGATAGAAATCAGAAGCAACCTAACAAAGTCAAAAGCATTAGCAAAGATTTTGTTCAAAACAACTATCTTTAATACAACTGCAACTGGAAATGTAAAAAATCACTCACAAGAATGAGAGAATCCTCCCCTGGACCTGGCAAACCTTTCAAAACCATGCCCTTCGATACATAGCCAACCCCACCCCTCCAGTCACTTGATGGTTTATCAACTGTATAAAATACCTGAAATTTCGCAAGGATGGTGTTGTACTCAGAAGTAATTATACAGATGTCAAAATGCACTACCCCCGTAATACCAACCTTGAAATTAGGATAGCTACTGGCAAGTCTATCTAACTCCCTTTTCAGCAAGATATCGTCTGGCGACACATTGGCATATATTAAGGAGACCTAGTTGAGAATAATAAAGGAACCACAAAAACAAACGTTTAGAACAAAATAAGGACAGACATATTGATTCAACGATAGAACTATTCATGTTGTTTGTGATTACTATGCAAAAGTAGAGAGATCAATATGCTCTGGAAGAATGGTTAATTGTGGCATAGTGGTATGCAGTGTGAGAAAACTGTTCAAGTAATACAATACTTTGTCAGCAATACAAATGAAGGAGCATCACAGGAATGCATGAAAGTCAATGTGAAGAAGCTTATTAATTTGAGATGAGAACTTACTTGAGTGTTGTCGTCAGGGTTTTTGAGGATAGCCCTGACGACTTGCAGCATTGGTGTTATACCACTACCACCAGCAATCTGTGAGCAATCAAGCATAGAAGTAGATATGATATAATCATGACATTATGCTCTAAATTTTAATCAAATAAAATAAATGAACCAGTGTGTTCAAAGGGCCTGAACTGAAGACAAAAGTAAAAGATACAACATATCATTTCTCCAGCTTTGGTCTTATTGAAATAAATTGGAAAAGGTAGACTTCTGGCCCAAGTGAATGTTCTTCCTTACCATGCCAATTTGTCTTTTCATATTTGGGCTATATCTGAGCTTTTCAATGGGCCTAGAAAAAAGAGAAAGGACTTCAATCACAAAAAGGCAATAACATGTTGATGAAGCTAATCGAATTTTCGTTTCACTATACCCTTTGACTTCAACAACATCTCCTGGCTTCAAATTTGCAAAATATTGACTCATTTTCCCATCAGGATAAACCTGTGCAAAATACAGTTAGCCCCCTGAAAAAGATTGCATAACTTTTGCCAGGTATAACCTCATTCGCCTGATAGAGGAAATCGAATTTGGCAGAGAACACCTTTCCCATATTGTTGATTTCATTTTCATGACTAACTTATATTGAGATTTGAACATTTACAAGCCACTAGCAGGTTCTGGGGTTTAGGAATCAATTTTGCGAATACCTTGATTAATAGATCAAAATATCCCTGAGAATCTGGATCAGAGATAGGGGTGTATCTGCAAAAGAACAAGATAGAATTCTAATAGAATCAAATTAACCAAAACTACACTATTGTGCTAGCCTATGCAATAATGAAGAACAGCTTGTGTATCTGCATACGGGCGAATAACATATTTTCTTCTTCCCTCCACTTCCTCGCCTATAGGAGCCCTGCAACAATATCATTGTTTTTAGATGGTTAAGACAAAAAAGGAATACATGCGAAAACAGTAGCTCACAGTATCAATAAAGAATGTACAAGCAAAAAGAACCATGCTTATAGGGGGGTGGAGAATTTGATGCTAGATCCAGCCCCTCTAGAGTCTAAAGTAAACTAAATTGCTAAACAATTGCAGTCAATATGGAGCAATGAGCAGAAATAATCGACACAGATTTTTTATTTGCTTAAAACAAATGGCGTTTTGCTTGCACAGCAACAATTATTAGCTAGAGAAGTGGTTTTGATTCAGGTTATTAAAAACATTCCCCTAGTAGAAGTATATACAGCATGCCAGCAAGTAGAGAGATACCTTGTTATGAGACATGAGGCAACATCCAGTCCCAGCTTAGTAGACGGATCAAATGAAAATCTGGCAAGTCAAATCACTTGCATAAGACGCAGCCTGACTCAGGTAATGAAATATTGACTTGCAAAATAAAATAGCATGATTGAGAACTGATATTCCAAATAAACTCTCATTTCAGGTTTATTCAGTATTCCACCATCAATGAATATTTTACTAATAAATTTTCTATCGAAGTTGAGAAAACAAAATAAAAAAACTTATATATATGGGAAGCCACTAAAATGAATTATGAAAAATTAATGACAAATGCAATAAACAATGTATACAAGCATTGCAGTGCAATATAATACATATGCTGGAATATATATGTACATGAACATTCTATACTCTGGTAACATCATGCAACTATCATGAGTGAGTAACACAACAAATTATTTCTGCAATTATGCAATCACAAAAGTTGAACTTCTGTAAATAATACCTGAATAACTGTGAATTGTGGCTAACTTTTGCCTTCTCCTGGAGCTTGAACTCTATCCACTTATCAGGGTTAAGTGCTGAAAAGCAAGATGACGATCATGCAGTAACAACCAAAAAAAGAAGGCTATTGTATGGTTGTACAGTTAAATAACAAAAAATTTCCAATGACTAACCACTGTAAATTATTATAAAGCTAGCAACCCGAAACAAGCGTCTGGAGGAACCCAGGGACAACAGGATTATCAGATTTGATTCGTAAACAACAATTCATTGGTTGTCAGGTGAGACTTTAAGCAACAGAAACTCCGAAAAATATCTATGAGACAGAAAATTGTCAGATTTGTGAACAACAATTTATTGGTTGTTGTGTGAAATTCTAACCAACGAAACTCTGCAAAAATATATATATCTAAGAAGCAGCAATTCACTTTGTAGTAAAGTAAAATACTCAAATTAGGGTGATACATCCATATAAGGCCACTCTACCAGAATGCCTAGACATATATTAACCCTGAAAATGTAAATTCTTGAACGACTTTTTCTCCTCTGTATTTCCTGCCATCCAGACAGCTTGTGGTCTGTCTGAGAGCATACATCATTTGCGACAAAAATTGCAGGACACAGCCGCGAAATGCCATAAAATGCAGGCAGGTGCACAAAAATTCTGATCATTCCAAACATCCATGGACCTAGATAGGAAAAAGGCTAAGAATGAAGGCGGCAGCAGCTCACCAACTTTGGCCGCATCCTCTGCGCCCTTCTCCTCCATGTGCGCCTGCAACCATTCGCCCACCGTGAGGCGCGAGGCAACCAAAATACTCGATTATTCGCTATTAGCAGCGCTAGGGACGAGGAGAAAGGAAAGAAGAAGGAGAGAGAAATGGAGGCAAGTGGAGGGGCGAGTCTCGTACGATGGTGGGGACCGACGAGCCGTAGAAGAGCGCAGCTCCACCGCCGCCGGCGGCGGCGGCAGCGGCCAGCGGCCAGCGGCTGCGGTGCGTCCCGGCGAGCCTACGCAGGAGCAGCGAGGCCATGCTGAGAGGATCCGATCTGGCGGGGGCGGAGGAGGAGGAGGAGGAGGCTCTCCACCGGCGGTGGTGGCTACTCACACACAGATGGCGGAAATGGAGCGGAGACTGACGATAATGCCCCCGGCGCTCTAGTGATGATTCAACCGATTAGCAGTGTGATTTGTAATTTTTAGCGGCCTGGAAAAAAAACTAACTTCCGGTGATGGTTCAACAGATTAGCAGTGTAGTAATTTGCAATTTTTAGCACTTGTCAGAAAAAATCTTCAAATTTCTAATCTTGCGTTAAGATACTAGTGCAATCCTCGAACATATATCATTCATATAGAAGAGAACATTTTTCAACTTTAAACCTTGCGATGTTATTATTTGCCTCTTATAAAAATTGTGAAATGAGCATACGTCCTTCCTACGATAAAAATGGTGGAATGATGAAATTTTGAAGTCTAAACAAATCAATTACTATTCTACATTTAGGGGTTCACTGTCGCTGAGCGAGGAACATGAACATATGTTGGTCGAGAGGTGGCTCCGCATTGTGATAAGAGAGTTTGAGAGATGAGGGTGAAATAGGTATTGTTCTTCTCTTTACCTGCTTTCAACTAGTACCATCCCATTACGACTTGTTGACCCTAACACACTCATTTCTTTGTTTTAAATCCAATTTATTTATCTACCACCAATCTTTCACTTTTGCATATGTTGGTCTAGAGGTGGCTCCGCCATTGTGATAAGAGAGTGAGAGAGATGAGGGTGAAATAGGTATTGTTCTTCTCTTTACCTGCTTTCAACTAGTACCATCCCATTACGACTTGTTGACCCTAACACACTCATTTCTTTGTTTTAAATCCAATTTATTTATCTACCACCAATCTTTCACTTTTGCCACCATCTTTCTTGCCCTTTTGTCAGATATTGCTATTGGCATCCGCCCCGTACTCTAAACACCTGTCATTGCCTCCATTGATTTAATAAACATTAAAAACTTCCCTAAACCCTACCTACCACCGATCTATAGTTAAGCCTTTGTTTTCTTGTCCACTATCAGATCTAGAGACGGGTCCTCAATAACATCGACGACCTTCCTTGTCAATCATACCTACTACCATGTCTAGAGCTAGGGTTTCAATAAACACCGAAGTCCTTCCTCGTCAAACTAGCTCACCACCCAGATCTAGATCTAAGGCTTCAATAAACACCGAAGCCCTTTCCCATCGGCCAACGATTCCGTCCACTACCAAATCTAGGGGGCTTCGACAATCATCGTAGACCTTCCTCATCGACCTCGCCCACCACCAAATCTAGGCCATGGGTTCACCACTGACTCTTGGGTCGAGGCTTTGATAAACATTGAAGATCTTCCTCTTTGACCTCATCTATCGAATCTAGAGACCTTCCTCGTTGATCTCGCCCACTGAATCTAGATTTAGGGCTTTGGTAAACACGGAAGATCTTCCTCGTAGATCCCGCCCAACCATAAAATCTTAGGGTTCGAGTTCTGATAAACACCGAAGATCAAGCCATCAATCTTTGATGTTTCCCTATTGATCATGCCACCACCGGATCTAGGGTTTGAGGTTTTGATAAAGACCAACACTGACACCGATCCCACTCCCCATTGGATCTTGAGGTGAGACTTTGATGGACAGGGCGAACATGAGGACGTAAGGGTGACTGACAGAGAAAGTTTGTGCATAATATCTGCTCCAAAGTCTTGTGCGTATAGCAAAATTTTAAAGGTAAGTACTTTTTTCTTCCTATCTCGTCAATAATCTAGTATGAACATTTGTGAACATATGGATTCATAACATAAAACAAATACCTTTTTAGTTTTTATAAAAGTAGCTACTGAATGGGTTATAATTATGAACCTCATCAAACAGGGAACATTATTGTTTTTATCATCTTATTTCAGGTATACAGCAACCAAGAGTCATAAATGAGGTGCCAAGTATGTTTTCCATTAGAAGGTAAGTTGAGGTGCCAAGTAGATCTGTGTTTTCACTTGGAAAGGTAGAGTTATATATGTTCCTTGCTTGCTTACTATTTTTCGAGACATAATTTGCTCATAGGGAAAGTGACAACATCATCCCAAACCATTAACCTGAAAAGGCCAACCAACCGTATAAGCAAGGAATGAATCTTTCCATAAGAAAATCTCAATATCAAAGGGCATCAAGAACGAAGCATCTGCATTACAACTTTACAAGAGGCTGAGGTTGAAGGCTAGCTTGATAAAATGCCCATGTACTAGAAAGTTGATAAAATGTAGCAATGAATCAAAACGTGATTGGATCTGCAGATATAAACAGTCTGATGGAATTAAATTAACTCCACGTTGTTCTTTCACTTTTTGCGAAGAGTGTCCAATCAATGAATTCCAAACCACATTTTAAAGGGTTAAAGCCATAACACTAGATGACCAAACTAATGTAGCAGAAAGTTGATAAGATGTGGTAATGAATAAATAGCTTGATTAGATGTACAGATAAAGAAACAATGTCTGATGGAATAAATTTTAACTCCACATTATTTTTTCATAATCTGAGAAGAACAGTCAATCAATGAATTCGAAACTATATATTTCCTGATGAGCGAAAAGAAAATCTTGCAACATATACAACTTTTTCGAATCATTCTCAACCTACAGCTTTAGCGTTTCTATTGAATAAAATTTTAAATATTTAACACACACCACAGCTCTTTCGGCAAGTGCCATAGTAGTCCGGACTGCCGATCATAAAAATTGGATTCTTGTCACATTCGCCGCCAGCAGCCCAACTGACACATCTATCATCTTCATCTGTGCATTCATCTTCAGATGCCAGTGTAGAATTTGGAGAATCAATCTTTCTCAAATGGATATGTTTTATGGCCAGCCATTTATCGCCTTCAAGGACAGAACACAGTTCATATTGACTATCTTTGTCTTTTACTCCATCAGGCCTTAAATTGAACAGCAGAATTGCATTGCCTTTGACAGGTTTCACTGCATACCCAGGGCATTCAGATGGTCTCCCTTCCTTAGCTTGAGTATCCTTAAGCTGCATACATAGTCTACCATAAGATCTCCTCTTCACATGAATCAAACCACTTAAAGAAAACATGATGCCTAGAATATAAGGTGCACAATTATTCTGACAAGTAGGCCATGTGACAGATATTATTACCTCAGATCTGGGGAAAACAGTTTCACCACCTTGCCTGACATCAGAAAGATACATTAAAATGGTCACGGGTATATCACCACCACTGATTGATTGAGGTTCATCCTTGTTGGAGTCAATCTTATTCAGCCCATATCTCAAAATCTGTATGCTCTCCCCATAGTCTGAAGACCATTATGAATACCATCAGCCAGTACATGGCAACAAGGATACACATAATTACAATATAGTTATGTGCAACTTGTGAGTACCTTTAGGAAGAAAGGTCCATAATGATATCCTATCTTCAATATTGGAAACAACTATGTCCTACAGGAGGTAGGAGACATAAGTCTTTGAAAAGTATAATGGTTCAGTGCTAGTAGTAGTTCAGATAATACATATTAAAATCATACATTCAAACATGCCAAAAAGTACTTTAGATCCAAAGAATGATGAAGAAATGAACACTTGCTTCTAAGGTTGTGATATCAAGAATACATCATTCCAATTTCATTTAACTGCACAGGAGTTGATTCTCATAGGTCACTGGTATTCATTAAATTACAGATAATTTGACAGTACATTATTAGATACAGGAATTCAAATTCTCACTTACATTTATTTCTATAAGTGTACACTTTCTGCATGATTGCAAATGAAATCACTCAACAAAATATTATATAAAGTAGGAGGTATGCTCACTTTTCTATCAGCAAGGTACACTTTGATGTCTGCATCAACATTGTTCTGGGAACTATTTCTAGCACCACCATTAACAACTAACAATGAATCTACCTTACTACGTGCCTGCAATAATAAAACACAACCTTCAATAACAAGAGCACAAGGATCGGGCTGTGATAAGGATAGCAGGAAAATTACCATAGATATTAAATGGCCGCACTCCATTTCAGAAAGAAAACCTTCATATAAGAAGATCCTAAAGTAAGGTAAGAAACATGGGATTTGTCCACATAAACAAGAAGGATAAAAAAAAGGGGAAAAAAACCTAAGTATCAAGATTTTCAAGCAATTCACATTTCTGTGTACAAAACTATTAAGTATACAATATCAAAATCTTTCATGAACCTCACATCCATGATAACAAATTCATAACAACTAAAAAGGAAACAAATGAGCTGTTGGTTTCTTAGAGTACACATAGTATAAACGATAGCCATAAAACAGACCTTGGATGCCATGAGAGCCGCTTTGATTTTGAAGGATCAAAAGCAAAGTGTGAACTTGGTGTAGACAAAGCACCTGTGGAATTTACTATATTTGATTGTGTGAGATCAAACCTGTAAAGATTAATAATGGTATCACACAGATGAAGAAACATAAATGCTAACGAACGGAGGACCGTTGGAACGGATGAGCTGCGTAGTGCATGAAACTATATGAAAACTTCAATGAAACTTTATCAACCTACATAAAAACAACATAAAAGCACATTGAAACTATATGAAAACATATTATGAAACTACACGAAACTGACTGAAACTATCTGAAACGGTTAATCTGTTGCAACGGTGATCCGTTGCCTATCAGCCCCCACAAAACATCTTAGAAATTACAATGGTGTTTTCTTTCTCATTCTCGCAGCTTCATTTCTTCTTTATTCTTATCTCATTTTCTCCTCAACTCTTTCCCTTTCCCTCCTAATTTAATTCTTCTTACCCCTTTTTTTACTCCCTTACTCTTCTCATACCTCATGGCTCTGGCTACTATTAGCACGTCTCCCCCATTTTCTCCGGGATCTTATAATAGTATTTATTAATTTGGTTGTGTAAAAAATCATATGGCCATCAAAACTTTTGAATTAAAGATTTTAGTTTTTTTAACACAAAGGGCAGGTACTCTGTCATTTCATTTAAAGAGAGAAGCATACAACGTGAAAAGGGGCAGAGATAGGGGAGGAGAATGAAAATGACCCAAGCAAGCGATGGTCTCAACAAAACACCAACACACAACACGTAACACTGCACCGTTGGGTGTGCGTGATTAGGGGTGCAAATGGGTTGGCCCTAGGGCCACCTTTGACCCTCCCTAGTTTATTTATTTGTACTAAATAGATTAGGAATCAATTTTTAGTACAAACAAATGAACAAGAGAGGATCAAAGGTGACCCAAGGGTCGGCCCATTTGCATCCCTTGATACACTAACCAGTCACCACCGGTCCACCACAAGGAATGCTTGGCCCGAAACATCAACCGCATTATTGCCAACTGCGTTGCAGGGCCTCGAGGCCTCAAGATTTTAGTTTAACGGTACCAATTTCAATATATAGTGATTTTCTTAGTTTACCCCGTTTTGAATTGAACCTAGTGCCATCATGACCATCTCCAAATTAACTCAAAATGATGAGGATCACAGTATTCCAGTCTTTCCAAAGGAAAAATTGCCACTACCGCTCAAATTCTAACAATATGCTGTTGTTCCCTACTAGAACAGGGTGAGCCGATGGGGGAGTAAATGGGGGTTGACAAGCATGGTTTGCAAATGCAATTCACCCTCACAAAACACTTGTGTAAATGACTGCCCAAGGCAAACAAGATCCAATCCTAGAGGCTGAATCACACTAGCCCTAAACCATTCCTACCTGCACATAGCCCGTGGGGCCCATATCCAATCAGAGGTCCTCGTAGCAGAGAAATAGCAAAGAGCAAGAGGAGCTTACTTGCGAGAGGAAGCCAAAGTGCTGGGCGCAGAAAGTGTTAGACATGCTGCAGCAAGCACCAGTATGGCTGCATCCCCAGATCCCATACTCTGAGCTCTCCTCCACCTGCAGCTCTGGAGGACTGAGAGAAAAACAGATCCACATCTCTCTGACCTTCTCTCTCTCACACACCTCTTCTCTCTCTCTCTCTCTCTCTCTGAACAAGAACCATTCAGCAAAAAGTGGGTCGGGAGCCCAATGGGCCGTGTTGGGAAGAAAAGGCCCACAAGCAACGTAAGGAAGGTGGAAAGGCAAGAGCAAAGCAACAAGCAGTCAAAGCAACAACATTACAACGATGATGAAACATTCCGGTTCTCATGGGCACATGGTGGCAGCAATGCCAATGCAGGTCTTTTTTTTGTATGAATTACATGCACAGATTGAACAACACGGAGAGAAATCTATGATAGAGTTCTTCACATTGCCACACAGAAAGAAATCTATGGTAGAATTCCTTCATATATATGATCACATTGGTGGATGCAGGGCATGGCGATGGCGGCTGTAGCATGGTGGTGTCAGAGATGCTCCGGCCAGTCGCCGTAGATGCTGCTCCTCTTCTTGCGGCTGAGACGCGTCAGAGCGCCGGCCTTGCCGTCATCCAGCTCCGGGAGATCGGGCGCGTCAGCAGCATGCAGCGGCGGGAACGGCCTCGCCAGAGCCGGCGCGGCGGCGCCGCCAGCGTAGCTGTTGCCACGGGGTGGCACGGGCGCGGGGTAGATCGCCCTCGCTGGCGGCGTCGCGCTCGCGCTCCGGCGGGCGTCCGCGCCGGCCGCAGGGTGGCGCATCTCTGCACCAAGACGCAAGCGCGAGTGAGATCGATCGAAGGGCGGCGCGATCCGCGAGATCCCGACGCGATCGGCCATGCACACGTGCGCGTGAGCCTGATGTAGCAGTCGTACCTGGCGCAGATGCGTGAGCGAAGGCGCACTTGTCCCCGAAGTGGCAGGTGCCCTTGTCCCTGAACTCAAAGCACACCCTGCCCCCGCCGCCGGCGCCGCCGCAGCCGGGCCCACGCGCGTGCTCGTGCTCCGGCGGTCTCCGCCACCCGCCGCCGCCGGGGACGGCGAGCATGGGCAGCGGTGGGCGCAGCTCCGCGGTGCCGTGAGCGAACGTGCACCCGTCCTCGTACATGCAGCGCCCGCTCGCCTCGTACTTCTCGCACAGCCTCGTCTTATAGTACACCTTCTCCGGCGGCCCCAGCACCAGCCCCTGCCCCGCCACCGCCGACGCCTCCTGCTGGCGCGGCTCCCTCCCCGACGACAGCACGATCACGTCATCCGACGACGACTCCCAGCGGCGGTGTCCAGCGGCGGCGGCGGCGTGCGCCTCCATCTCCATGCCCAAAACCCTAGCTCTAGGGCCCGCGCGCGGCTCTGGCGGGGTAGATAGATAAGAGAGAGAGACACGGGGGCAGAGAGAGGATGACTCGGAGTAGACCAGCAGTAGTGAGATTTTGTAGCGAGGAGGAGAGGGGAATCGATTTGGGGGCGAATGAGCAACCGGGATCGGGTCAGAAGGGATGAATCCAGATTTGTAATTTGGTTAGCATTTTGGGATCGATTTGATCGATCGATCAAGCGAATGCTGCAGCGCGACGCATCAAAACCCGTGCGCGTGAGCAAGGTGATATTTGCATCGTCTCAAGAGCGACGGCGAGATGGGCTTTCGGCCTTGGCCCCCTGGGGTTTGAGAGGTCTCATGGGCCTAGCTTCTGCTTCCGGCCCAAATAAGACCTGAAAGGATCATGGGCCTGAAGGCCTTGAAGGTCTCGAAATGCAACGAAGATGAGGCCGTTTGGGCTTCGTTTGGTTATGTCATGCATGTCAATTCTTTTCTTTTAGATAGAAGAAGCGTGACAACACGCTCACTAGGCTGAACACTTGGATTGAACTTCTTCCACTAGATCTGCAAAACCATTCTCGAAGAGAGCCATAACCAATCTTAGGGCTTGCGCGGGTTCAATTCTTGTCGTTCGCCCATCGCATTCTTTATAATTTAAACAAAACAGATTCAAGTTTGCTCAACTCAAGGGACAATCCAGCTACAATTGAAAGAGTAGAATTCTTTTCTTTTAGATATAAGAAACATGATCATGCCTCGTGATCTGCAACCAACTGAGCTTGAGGACCAACTAGGGCAGGAGCTCTAAAGAACTCAATCGTTTACACCTTCATCGCGGTGCTGTCCAGCCCGTGCTTTTCACAAAAATCGATATTTTGTAATGGTGAATGGTTTGTCACCCGTTCTTTAGTGAGCAGAGTTTTAAGTCTTATAAAATATAGTTTTGAGAGCTTGGAGAAATGTCTTCGAAAAGACTATATGGAAAATTTGAACCGTTTTGCTAGGCTACAGGTGTCTGTATTTGACTATTTTGTGAACGTGATTGTTCCTTCAGTTAATTATTTATGTTTTTCTATTTATATAATAGTGAAAATCCTACATATTTTTTTGTGGAAAAGTATTTTATTTTGTTTTTGCTCCAATGTGTTTGTCATCAACTACGTAAAGGTCGTGTGAGGGGTGAGCTTCTTGATGTTGATTGGTAGCAACATAAGTAGCTCTGTAGTCATGCATGGCTTATGAACGAATACGGCGATGACAATGGTGTGTTCAACGACAGCGGTGGAATTGAACACATGCTAGTGATCATCACATGCTAGAGATTTCTTGTGTTGGTTTTCCTAGGCCCACATGTCAGTGTGGTATATGGATGGTCGACGTCCACATGGACGCATCGACCATGTAAAATCGCAAAGGGTAGGAGGCACGGGTGGAGCTCAAACTCGCGACTGTGTGGTGAGCCCACCCCCAGCGCCACGTGCTAGCCAAGTGAGAGGAGATTCGTTTTCAGCATAATGGGCACATCATATTTTTATACAAGCTTACCCCAACCTTATGGTCATCGCCCATGTTACCATCGACCCTACGTAGGCCAGGTTCCACACAGCAGTGTCATGTCGCCACCATGTCCTGGCCCCATAGCTTTGGTAGCCGAGGGAGATCTAATCCAGCATGGATCCTGGACCCATCGAAACAATGATCGCTCGCTGCTACAGTGGACCCACATGTCACGGTGACCAACGCCCCCTGCTTTAGTTAATGCATATGCACGGTGTTAGTTTGGCTGTCGTTAAGGTTGACGGCTAGGTCTTGTCGACCAAGAGAGCCACAACACCATGTCCTACCGGCTACATACCTTTGATCGACAGCCATACGTTGGCCGTCGACCATTTTTTTTTATGGTGGATGGCTTGCTCCTGGCTGTTGCGCATGATGTTGGTGAATTTACAATGTTGTGACGTGTGAAAAGAGTGAAATAAATTTTTTAGGTAATTATGAGAGCCTCTGGAAGACAATAGTACCGCGTGACATAGCGGGAAGTTTGTTGGTCCCCTAGCCCGTTCTAATTCTGGTGACCTCACCGGAGTTGAGGAGGTGATGGGGACTCCTCGTCTTGAAGCTTCATTTTTTTTGTTAAGTTCAATTTTCTAGGGTTAGGGTTTGATGTCCGTCTTGTCATGTGTGACAACAATTTAGTATTGTAATATTCTCTCATCGAAGATTACACAGTGAGATATTTGTCTTCGGCGATCTCCTCTGTGGTGTCTTTGGTAGGTCTGGTGCCTATGGTTTTGGATTTCTTCATGAGCTACTAGGATCTATATCTCCTTGTGATTGAAATTTTGTGTCGAGTTGTTGTGCAAAGTTACTCTCCATGTTAATGTTGGATGCTTTCGTCGATCGACATATGCAATCGATGGAGGTAGATCAGAGAAGAATGGTGGAGAAGCTGAATTGGGATGTTCATGCATCATCTCTAGCAATGAAAAAGCATGCCTTTTAGGATGTGCAAAAAAAATCCTAGTATGATACTAGTGGAAGTACCGCACCACGCATGCTATAAATGTTTGAACAGGACGAGAGAAGTGCAAGTTGAAATATATTTTTAAATAGGTGTCGATTCAATGAGCGATGGTACACTGTAATAGTTTTTTCTATGATTGTAAGCTTCGTTGAACAAATTAAGCAGATGATGGTGGGCTTTTGGGACAATGACCATATATGGCTGACGGTTGAGATCTCTATTTTGATTTCTTTCAGATCCATATATAAGGAGTAGTTGTGTTCAGGACTTGAGGCTCCGGGTGCTGTTTTTGGGCCTTTCTCGATCAATGTTCGATCTGCCCGCATTGTTTTTTACTTTGGCTTCCATCGATATCTATAAGAATGGGCAGAGTGAGCTCCTGCCAACCGATGGTACCACACGCCGTTGGCACGACGAAACATGCATGCAGGATGAGATGATCAGATGGATCGATCCTCACGCTTGCCATCGATCTATGACCGATCACGATCAGCGCTAGCATCGGTCGACGGATTGATCGCAGTCGCAGTCGCAGTCTGCAGCTAGCTAGCTAGCTAGCGCCGGTGCCATGAGCCCATGATGTGTTCAACAGTTCAAGCTATAGCATGCATTGAGGCAGGCAGGCTAGCTGGGAACCAGATTCTCGTTCTCTATAGTTGGATTACTGATATGTGGATCCGAACTCATATATCAGGGAACACATCAGAAGAAATAATCGTAGAGAATCTCAATCTGACTAGCTGGAGACAATAGTTCAACCGAACATAATTGTATCTAACCGCGAACCAAATTAAGAGGATCGGAATTAAGGAGGAAAGGGCTGGAGGGGGCAAATCACGGAGACCGGGCGTATAATGTGGAAGAAGATCAAATGGGCATGCTGCATGCATATATATCAGCATATATATGCAGTGGAACTGGAGTGAACAGTAGGTATATATCAACCACACATGGAGGAGTAATCATGGCGCCTCGTTGTAATAGTTTTTTCTATGATTGTAAGCTTCGTTGAATGATGTAATGAAAATTTTACTATTCTAAAAATGGTTTTCCGGTCTTCTTTTAGCGTGGTGCACGGCATCTTTGAACAAATTAAGCAGATGATGGTGGTCTTTTGGGATAATGATCATATATGGCTGACGGTTGATATCTCTAGTTTGATTTCTTTCAGATCCATATATAGGGAGTAGTTGTGTTAAGGACTTGAGGCGCCGGGTGCTGTTTTTGGGCCTTTCTCGATCAATGTTCGATCTGCCCGCATTGTATTTTACTTTGGCTTCCATCGATGTCTATAAGAATGGGCAGAGTGAGCTCCTGCCAACCGATGGTACCACACGCCGTTGGCACGACGAAACATGCATGCAGGATGAGATGATCAGATGGATCGATCCTCACGCTTGCCAATATCGATCTGTGACCGATCACGATCAGCGCTAGCATCGGTCGATGGAAGGATCGCAGTCGCAGTCTGCAGCTAGCTAGCTAGCTAGCTAGCGCCGGTGCCATGAGCCCATGATGTGTTCAACAGTTCAAACATGCATTCAGGCAGGCAGGCTAGAAGATTTTTACTGTTTACCCTAAAAAATCGGCAAAAAAAAAAATGACCATATTTTATACCCAATTTTAAAAATATCCCTAGACACTCTGATGGAGGGCGGCATAAGAGACCAGGGCGCCTTGCCCAAGAGCACCAATGGTCAAGCGTCCTGCCCGGAGACACCAAGGGGCTAGGCGCCCTCGCCGAGGGTGCCAAGGTGCTAGGTGCCCTCGCCGAGGGTGCCAAGGTGCTAGGTGTCCTCGCCAGGAGCGCCAAGGTAGCGTGCAGCTTCAGGAACGTGCATGGATGTCTCTTAATCGCATTAAATCAAATTAATTGTACATTCGATATTGTCGGGGATAAAATCACGGCCCATTGCCGTGGTCCACTTCCTGACGGCCCAATCGAACAGCTTCCCAGGGCCTAGCTCCCTGGAAGGTTCTATTTGGCCCATATGCATCCTGTCGAAAAGCTTCCTGGCTGGCATGGTGCGTAACGGCCAAGGAATCGTGTTTGAGTCCGTCTCGAACAGGAGTTCTGCACGGCTACGTGAAGACCCGGACATTGGTTTTCCGGATTGGAATAGAAATCGTGATCCCCAAGAATTGGAGTTTACCTTATCTACCGTGGGATGTATTTGGCATGGTACGAGTTCGTTACGTATTCGTAGTTAGCCCGGTCCGATTTTTCTCTAGTAGATCGGTTGTTCATCACTATATAAACCAAGCCCCTACGGCGTGTAGAGGGGACCTAAGGCCAAGAGTCTTTGCATCATAGCGTACCGCTTTCTTGTACACACATATTCTCACCGAGACTTGTTCGTCTCGTCGAGAATCCTCTTGTAATCATCTTTGATATACAGAAAGGCTGGACGTAGGGCTATTATCTCTCCCGAGAGGCCTGAATCAGGATAAAAACCCTTGTCTCCCTGTTTGTCGCTGGTTGCTGTTCGTGTTGTTCGGTGTGTCTCCTATCTCCCCTTCTCAAGAACCTTAATCGACTTGAGATCGATATCTCAACCGTCGACAGTTGGCGCCGTCCGTGGGGACCTAGTAGATCGAGCATGTCGAACTCTTTCAACGACCAGGTATCTCTTCCTGAGGGCTACGACTCAGAAGGGCAGGATATCATGTCCCCTGTCAGATCGGATCGATCTCTTCGATATCGATCACCTTCTAGATCTGAGACAGAGCTCTCCGGCTACGTTCCGGAGATGGTCTTAGATGAAGCTCCCGTCATTGACTATAAATACGGGATCGACGATCTCTACGACGGTTTAGAGCTCTCGGATTCCAAGACTATGTCGGTCGACTCCTCCTGTGGCGACACAGTGATGACACCGTCTAGCGCGCCCGCGCACGGTCGTCGCAGCATCAACATGGCCGGCGCAGGAACCTCAGGGGGTCCTGCACGGGCTGCAGCGGCCGAAGAGATCGAGTGGATCGATTCTGCTCGGCAACAAGATGGGTCTACGCCAGCTGCTCGCGAGTAAGAAGTTGTTCGCCATAGCCTAGACGCCTCCATCAATCAAACCTTGGCGCAGATTCGCGATCAGCGTAAACATCAGCGACGCGATCCGCCTCGCGCAACTATGCCAAGTCCCTCGGCAGACGTTCTACCTGCTCGGGTTGAATCCCCGCGCAACCACACTCCGGTCGGGCAAAACGCGGATGCCTCAGGGATCCCAGGACCTCTTGAGCAGAGTCGCGAACGACTTCAAGCCTTGGCAACGGTGGTCAGATCCACCAGCCAGGCCAGCCTCGCCCTCACGGGCGATACTGTTGCTTCTCACCTAGAGCGGCTGGCTGAAGTCCTTAAGTCCATAGGTGAAGTTAACACTTCCTCCAGGCAACACAGTCAACCTGCCTTGATCACCGATAATGGTCTCCAGTTCAGAAGCAGGCTATTTCAAGAATACTGCGAACAACCACTACAAGGAGGAACCCCCTTTGAGGCCCTAAAAAAATCCGCAAACAACCAGGGCTGCATGCTCGTATAAGCCTCCCTTTTTCAGGTATATGCCTGGACATGTATAAACTAAAGTTAAGCAATATTGATCCACTATAAACTAAGGCCCTGTTCTTTTTAGCTAAACAGCTTAATGGCTTAACAGCTTAACGACTTATTTACGTTTTGAAAACACATGTGCTTTGAGTTTTTTGAGTCTGTTTTTTCGCTGTTTCGAAGATGAGTCTTAACGCTTTAAAAAGCAAGTCAAATGAAATGCAACCGAATCTCGAGACTACCTCGAGAAGCTCTCGAAGTTCAGTCATTTCAGCCATTCAGATCAGCTCAAAAGAACAGGGCCTAAGTAAAAATGTATATTATGCCAGTGTAAATCATACTCTACTTTGCATGTGGGCTCATGCATGCATGTGTGTATGCATGCAGAAGATTTTACACGCAGTCTACTAGAGCTGCAAATACTACAATGCCGATATTTCTTTTACCACTTTTATTAACGTGTGCAGCCTGGTGACGCACCCCTGAAACCTTGGCGCCCTCGACGAGGACACCTAGCACCTTGGCACCCTCGGCGAGGGCACCTAGCCCCTTGGCGCCCCCGGCCAGGGCGCCTGGCCCTTGGTGTTCTTTGCTAAGGCGCCTTGTCTCTTACGCCGCTCTCAGTCAGGGCGCCTGGGGGTATTCTTGAAATTGGGTATAAAACTTGGGCATTTTTTTGTTTGCGAATTTTTTTAGGGCAAATAGTAAAAATTTTCGGCAGGCTAGCTGGGAACCAGATTCTCGTTCTATGTAGTTGGATTACTGACATGTGGGTCAGAACCCATATACCAGTGAACACATCAGAAGAAATAACCGCAGAGAATTCCAATCCGACTAGCCGCTGGAGACAATAGTTCAACGGAACATAATTGTATGTAGTCGCGAACCAAAGAGGATCGGAATTAAGGAGGAAAGGGATGGAGGGGGCAAATCACAGAGACCGGGCGTATAATGTGGAAGAAGATCAAATGGGCATGCGGCATGCACATATATCAGCATATATATGCAGTGGAGGTGGAGTGAACAGTAGGTATGAACCACACATGGAGGAGTAATCATGGCGCCTCGCCATCATGATCGATCCATGGCCTCCATCATTCGCCTTTCGCCCTCCTCCCACATGCACATCACAGCATCAGTCCCGGCCCGGTCGATTTGCAAGCAAATATAGGTACGTCATACGTACGCGTAGATCGACGCGCATGCATGTAGATAGAGTGGAGTAGTTTTAGTTTTTATTGGGTTTGTAATTTTTATTATTTTTGTATGGGTTATTCAATTTGATTTTTGAAAATAATTTTTTTCGGGATTTTACAAGATTTTTCTCGAAGATCTTTAAAATAATTTATTTAGTCTTTTCATACCACTTTCTAAGGTGGTTAAATTTTTTCAACTAAAACTAAACAAGCCATCAAAGAGAGCCATAATAGTATAGAGGAAGTTGCAATGGGACTCTATGAAACTTATGCGATGGGACTATAAATCGTAACGGAAATGCATCTGTATATATGCAGTTTGTTATTGATTTGTAGTATATATATGCAGGTAAGAGCATCCGCACCGGAACCTGTATCTTCACCCTCTATTTCAATATTAACTACTCCCTCCTAGGGATGAAAACGGAGCGGATAATATCTGAACCGTATCCGTATCCGATATCCGTATTTTGAGAAATGGCATGAAATTCTAGTATCCGACGGATATGGATACGGATAATTATCCGGATAGACCTAAGCGGATACGGAGCGGATATGGTATTGGTGATATCCGACGGAAACGGAGAGGATACGGATATCCGGATGAAATTGCAATTCGGATATCCGAATAAAATTGCAACCTGGATATCTAACCGGATAATGGCCTAAAACTAGGTTGAGGTCCACTAGCTTGTAAACCAATAACAAGCCCATGACTAAGCAAGCCTAACACCTCACATCCCACCTCATCAGGCCATCAGTCGTCAGGCACCAGCTACTTGCCAAGTTCCCATATGTGATCAATGTGTCATCCGTTGTCATGTATGATCAATATGTAAACTATATGTGCACTTTTGTTATCGTAAGTTGTTATGTTATGGGCAATATTGCTATGGTAATCCAAAGTTTATTACGGTATACATACTATCCGAAAATATTCGTTTTTATTTCCGGTTATTATTTGATTCCAGGTACTATCAGTTTTATTAATATCCGTTTCCGATTTAATATCCGATCCGTTTTAATACTATTCGTATCCGTATCCATATCCGATTAAAGAAAACGGATACGGATATGGTAAAGCCATTATCCGTCCGTATCCGCTCCATTTTCACCCCTACTCCCTCCATCATTCCCTTTAAATTTTTTCACATATTACGTTATAATCTAAAGGAAAATGTCTATATTACACCCTGAACTATGACCCTTTGTCTATATACCCCCTAAACTACGAAACCAGGTATCCTATCCCACAAAACCGTGAAAAAAGGTGCAAATAACCCCCGTAGTGGTTTTTTGGGCGGTTTTACACATGTGGCAGCTGTGGTGGATAACTAGTCATAGAAATAAAAAAAATCCACCTCAATGGCCCACATGTCATGCTCTATCCAGCCATATCCTCTCTGTGTCTCTCTTCCTCTTCTTCCCCTCAGCTCCTTCCCCTCCGATGGAATGTGGGCAGCGCCAGGAGGCCGAGGGCGGCGCCGGGAGGAGACGGCGCGGCGTTGGGAGGAGGTGGGGAGGCCGACGGTGACACGGGCGATGCGGGGGAGGGGGACGACGGCGCCGAAAGAGCGAGGGTGGCGTGGGGAGGCCGAGGGCGGCGCGTGCCGCTAAGGGCGGCGGGGGAGGCCGAGGGTGGCTCGGGGGAGGGGGACGGCGGCGCCGGTAGATCGAGGGCGGCGCAGGGAGGCCGAGGGCGGCGGCGCCGGGAAGTTGAGGGCGGCGCGAGAAGTCTTCGGGAGGCCGAGGGCGGCGGGGGAGGCCACGGGTGGCGCGGGGGAGGGGGACAGCGGCGCCGGTAAGCCGAGGGCGGCGGGGAAGGCCGAGGGTGGCGTGGAGGCGAACGGCGGTAGGGCCGATGGCGGAGGGGGATGCCAACGGCGGCGTGTGTGGCACCTGAAGGTGACGGGGAGGCGCGGGGAGGAGGCGGAGGGGGAACCGAAGTGTGGAGAGGAGAGAGGATGAGATGGAGGAGAGAGAGGAGAGGTTTATTATTTAGTTTTATTATTTTTTGAAAATTAGAATGCCACCTCAGCTGCCACATGTGCAAAACCGTCCAAAAACCATTGCAGGGGTTATTTGCACATTTTTCACAGTTTTGCGAGGTAGGATTCTTGGTTTCGTATTTCAGACGGTATATGGACGAAGAGTCATAGTTTAGGGTGTAATATAGACTTTTTTATAATCTAAAAGATCTATTTTCTTCACCCGACACTTATCCAAATCTACATATTTTGAATTTGATTTTGATGCTCTGGAACACGAGCCCGATCTAGTTTGTTCGATCGGATGAGAGACCACATCGCGCGGCTGTCGCACGTCAATGAGGCCGGGATAGATGGATCACGCACGCGCATGCAGGAACGTGTCAACATCTTCTTGGTCGCCGTCCGCCACATATCGGAAAGATTCACACGTACACATTCACGCAGCACGACCCTGCAGGTGGAGGGATGGGACATACGCATGCACGCGATGCAAAGCTAGCCCAGCCTAGCCGCCGCGGCGAGGACGGATCTATGGCCTTAGTTTGTTTCAGATTAAATTAAATTAAATTAAATGAAAATTTGTTATTTTTTTATAAGCCAAATGATGTCATGTTTTGTAGTCATTCTTTTGAGGTTTTAAATAATACTTCTTAAAGTTTGTAAAATATTTTTTCATAATTTTTTAAACTCGTTAAAACGTATTTTAAGGGGGTCACAAATTTGCTACAGTAAAACACAACTCTACATTAATCTGAAACAAACAAGGCCTATGTTACCATCGGTGTCATGCGAAATTGGTGTCTTTTGCACAATCCCTTATTTTAATTTTTATTAGTACATATACATATAAATCTATAGTTTGAAGTTAAAAACTAAATATATAAAGTTAAAACGACATTGATAACTCCAATGACTTTTTTTAATCCGCTGACGGCAACGGCGCGTGGCAGCTAAGCATTGGGGGAGAGAGTGGGTTATGTGGGTGAACGTTGGTGCATGACCGACGGTGTTTGGTGGACGCAAAAGTTCTGGCAGCAAGGGCGAAATGGATTTTCGTTTGCATAAATTTAGACCGACGCCTGATAAGGAGCATAGCGCTTAGTATGGTTCAATACTTCGATAGGGTGAGCATGTTTGGCAACAAAGTTTTGAAAAAAAAACTGCTATGTAACCCACGTATAGAGTATTCACTACAATAAACAAGATTAATCTCGTTGATTGAAATTTTAGTGGCCGGTGACTAAAATTTGAGCAGTGTCAACAGCACAAACATAAAACCGTCGACATTGTTCTATCCAGACCTCTCGGTGGTTTGATCGCGTCACATGGCCACAAATTCGAATTTTGCACCGTGGCAAAAGGACATGTGTCGGCGACCAAACGAAAACCGCTGACACATACCCACTTCCTCACAGCCAAGTAACGGCCTGAGTTGAAGCACTTTAATGAGGACCCTCATGATAGTAGGGGGTTCGCTCTGTGTCGTCAGCCATATAAAATACTGCCGACGCAATTCTACACACACTTCCATGTGGGCTCTTCTTAGAGGTTTCCTTGTAAATGCCTCCCACGGCATTGCAGGTGGGCTTTTTTTCGGAGGCATTTCTACGTGCCGTTGACATGACATATCTAAGAAATAAATTGAGATAGATTATTGAACATGCAGATTCCATACTTTACTAAAAAAATGGCAAACCAAAACCTTTATACCTGCGACGATGGTGCTGAAGTTGTGGGGTTTTATATAGTTTTATTAGATGTTTTTATATAGATGACATTATTAATGCATTTTTAGCTCATCCGTTGCAACCATTATCTTTGACTGGCGTTATATATTGTTTATCCTTTTAGCACTAACCGTTGTATGTTTACCAAATAGTACTAACTGTGTCTTCTTTCTTCGGGCAGACAGGCTGCCCAAGTGGCAAAGTATGGTACCTGCTACACGTACGTGTGTAGGGGTGGAAACGAACCGAGCCGAGACAGGGCCGAGCTCGGTCAGGTGTGATCCAAGCTTGGCTTGGCTCGGTATTCCTAGCAAGCTACAACTTTGGCTCATTTGGATTGTCAAGCACTACTCAAGCCTACACTCAATGGCAGCCAGCATAATTTTTCTTCGGGGTTCTCGTTAGGTCAAGTTGAGTCGCGGTTCCTGTACTATTCGCGTGAGCCAATGGACCGTGGGGCGATGGTGTAGTCTATTGTGCCGGGGTCGGCCTACCTGTCTTGCCAAGCCTAATTCGCTGGTCGAGCTGTTTGATGGCTCGGCCTCGGCGTTTACACGAGCTAGAAGAACAAGCTCGGCTTGCACTCGTTCCCACCTCCAAGCCGAGCTTCGAACTGCGAGCTTTTTTTCCCGGCCCTACACGCGTGCAAACCGACGACGGCCTAGCGCGAATGGCGGTGCAAGAAATTTCGTGCGGAGAGACGGATCAAGGATCGATCGGCGATGGAGCCAGCCGGTGGGGGCTCGGGCGAGCGCAGGGGTGAGCGGGACATCACGCGCGTGCGCGAGGACGCCATGAGAGCCACTCACCAGCGCTTCAGTCCATCTGCCACTGCCACTGTCCATGCACGCACTCCCAGCACACACACATCTTGGATCTTGATGCGTAGTGATTCTGGTTGATCAATCAGCAAAGAGATTTCTTACACCCTGGTTGAATCCGATGCTTAGCACAGCGAGAGTGCAGTGGTTAATTCGGCTCTATCCTGTATGTACATGCACTAATCTGCCCTTCTGAACAAGGGGTCAGGTTTTAGAAGTAGTCGAAGCGGTCGTCGGCGTCGTCGGGCCGGTAGCTGTACGGCTCCTGCCTCTCCTTCTTGCTCATCGGCAGCACCTTCTTCTGCGCCGCCGCCGGCTTGGGAACCTCCGGCGGCCGGACGGACCTGACCAGCGCCCAGTTCACGCCCTTGAAGAAGCCGTGCCGCTTGACCTCGCCGGAGCCCAGGCTGCTCCCGAGCCGCTTCTTGGGGTTCTTGGCCAGGAGCTGGCTCACGAGGTCCTGCGCCCGGAGCAGCTCCTCGCGCTCCCTGCCGCTCGCCGCCACCGCCGGCGGCGGCGGCGGGAAGCTCACCGGCTGCTTGATGATGTTGATGAGCGTCTTCTCGTTGCTCTCCCCCTTGAACGGCGTCCGGCCGTAGATCATCTCGTACAGGAACACCCCCAGCGTCCACCAGTCGACGGCGCTGCCGTGGCCCTGCCCGGAGATCACCTCCGGCGCCAGGTACTCGTGCGTGCCGACGAACGACTTGGACCGCGCCGCCACCGGCTCCACCACCAGCTCCGGCTCCGGCTGGCCGTCTCCTTCCTCCGCCGCCGCGCCGTCCTTGGCCTGGCACTTGTGGACGCCGTTGAAGAAGCACGACAGCACCGGCTGGATCGGTGGGACGCAGGACGGGGCGTGGGACGTTGGCTTGGCGGTGCCGGCGGCATTGCCGCGGCGGAGGAGCTTGGGGACGACGTCGCACTTGAGGGAGAGGTCGAAGTCGGAGAGCATGATGTGGCCGTCGCCGCGCACCAGGACGTTCTCCGGCTTGAGGTCCCTGTACACCACCCCCATCATGTGCAGGTACTCCAGCGCCAGCACCACCTCCGCCACATAGAACCTGACATTGTTAAACACCATCAGCTCAGCTCGATCAGCTCAGTGTCACAAAAAACACAATTAAGAAATCAAATAATCAATCCACAGCGTACTCTCCTTCCCAGCTAGCAAAACAAGGAACATTCAGCGTCGAGATGGAAAAGAAGAATGATCTCTAGGATCTGGACGTGCTCTTGTGTGTATACAGTACGCAGGTCGGCATGTGGCTGGCTATACATGCTGCTCAAATCATTAGCTCAACATGGCACCCAAGTGGTTCCAAACAAATCACCTTAGATCGACGCAGCGAGACAAAAAGCGTTTACGTACCGGGAGCACCAATGCGCATCGAAAGACGATCGCTAGCTGCACTAAACGTAAAGCGCTGTGCTTTTACAAAAAGGAGTGAGGCTGAAACGAAAGCTTAACCCTGAAACAGAATCTTTTTTTTTTTCTTGGCATGCTCCTTCAGAGATCAGATCATCGGGTGTGTGGTGAAGAAAAGGCAGAATCTTTTTTCACGCCATAGCTTCAGATCATCTCTAAATATAGAACTACGTGAAAAAATAGTGCAAATAAATTTAAAAGACAATTGACTGCTCAAAAATTTTAAAACAGTCACCCACTCGTTAGCAAAAAAAAATTTCAAATTTATCGCTCTCAAATATCGGTAATTTTTAATTCATTGTTCACATCTCAATGACATGCAGCTCCTCCTGGACCGCGTGCACTCATGCAGTGAGACGAATTACCTGGCGGAGGAGATGGCGAAGCGGCGGCCAGGCTGGCGCTGGCGGGCGACGTGGAGGTCGCCGCCGGGGCAGAACTCCATGACGAGGCAGGCGTAGTGGGAGGCGTCGAAGTCGGCGTAGAGCGTGGGGAGGAAAGGGTGGTCGAGCGTGCGGAGGATGTCGCGCTCCACCTCCGCTCGCCGGAGCTTCTTCCGGAAGGCCAGCGCGTCCTTGTCCACCACCTTCATGGCGTAGAGGCACCCCGCCGTCGACCAGGGCTCGCGCAGCCGGCACAGGTACACGTTGCCGAGGTCGCCGCCGCCGAGCCGCCGGACGAGGCGGAAGTGCTCCAGCCCGACGCGGCCGCCGCCGGCGGCGCGGAGGCGCCGGATGGCCTCCCACTCCGCCTGGCTCGCCTTGTGCGGCTTGTGCTGCCGGCACGACGGCGCCGCCGGCGTGTCGCCTCTGCCGCCGCCCAAGGAGCGCGCCGACACCGAGCTGGAGCTGCCAATGTCGCTGATCCAGCTCCTACGGGAGTCTGGCGCCGTCAGCGAAGACCGGCTGCTGTCGTAGTCGGATTCCTCTCTGATGGCAGCCATGGAAGCGGCTGAAGTCTGAAGCAGTGAAGCTGCAACACAATGCAAGAAGAATGCAGAGATAAGGTTCTATCCTAGCTCTACCTTCCGAGTTCCGGCTCGCTATGCTATATAAGCAGGTTTGGTTGCCTTGAGCCAATGCATATATGAATGCAAAGTATATACTAGACCTAATAAAGGCTAAAGACACACAAGGCACAGCTTTCTACTATAGAGTATCTACTTGTCAAGTATATACAACTACTATCCAGGATCTTGTAGAGTTGATGCTCTCCACTTGGACGGATGATCAATATGCAACAATGTCAATCATTGCATCATTGGACCCCAAGGCTGGTCGGTTGGAAACTACCTGGCTCAGTCACAGTGTGTGCTCAAGCAGCTGCACCAAAGCAAAACCAAGCAGTGACTAGTCAGCATAGCAAAGATGCATGGGTGAAAGTGTAGTATAATACTACTCCACTAGAAAGAAACAAGAGTTCAATTGGAATCATGCGTGCAATGTGGGGTACTGGTGTGCTACAGTGAAGTGTAATTGCTTTTTATGCATGCCTGGATGGAGTCACATGAAGAGCTAGGGTAAGCAAGAAACTTTGGTATTAAAGAAGAGAGCAGACGACTGACTGTTAAAGCTCGCAGCTGAAAGCTACAGGCACTGCAGCTGCATGCATCGCCCGTGCAGCAACATCACGCCACCTCTCGCTAGCCTGATCGCTCCGATCGAGCTGAAATCAAAGGGAGATGCTTGCCCTTTTCTTCCTCGTCTCTCTCTCTCTCTCTCTCTCCATGCTTTTAGCCGTTCATGTGAGTCCATTCAGTGGCCAGTGGCCACTACACCCACACAAGCTAGACGGCCATCCGTTCCTCCCATGCCTACTTGCGAGGCTGTCCAAGCATTGATCAGGGCATGTCCTCTTTGTGCAAGCAACTGTCGCCATTGATTGATCCTTGCGGCAGTCTGTCTTTCCATGGTGACATCGCATAAGGAAAATCTTGGAGCACCTGAAAAAATTGTGTAATTCGGCATATATACGTGCGTCCTCGAGAAAGAAGAAAGCACACGACAGTGAGATGAAAACGAAGAACGCAAGCGCCACCGTGCTGGAAAAAAGCTCAAATGTCATGTCGAAGCAGCAGTAACATGACCCGGTTCTTTCTCTACCAGGCATGCAATGGGCCAGACATCAAATTCCAATTGTTCCAGGTTTTCTCTGCTCTTGTAGTATGCTGAGAAAATTCCCTACGTGTAACTGAAAAAGTTTTAAATCCTCTATCTGCCATTGTAAATTATCTCTTCCCTTCCATGTCATCTGTTTAAGTTTTTTCTTCCCTCAGTGCCACTCAAGCGGTAAAGAATATAACGGAGTTACAAAATGACCATTATGCCCCTGCCTTTTTACTACGTTACAAAATAGAAAAAATCATAAAAATAGTATCAAATTCAAAAAAACATGAGAAAATTTTCTACAGATCCATAAAATTATGTATAACCAGATTTGAAAGTAAAAATTAAACCTTTCTAGATGTAAATTTTATTTAAAAAATAATCAAATCTATCACGCCTCATGAAAAAGGAGAACAAAAGCTGCAAATATCAAATGTTACAAATATTTGAATAGCAAGTAGAGCTTGATTTTACATAAATTTTAAAATTTGAATTACTCGGTTTGGAGTTAAAATGAAGGAGATATGTTTTTTTAAAGCTTTAAACTGAAGGGGCATTTTAGACATAAATGAACTTTTTAAACGGCTAAAAAAAACGGAATTAATTAACTGCAGTGGCACTGAGGGAAGAGAAAACTTGAACCAGCGGCATGCAAGGGAAGAGAGAATTTCGAGTGGCGGATAGAAAACTGTAAACTTTTCTAGTGGCACACAGGGAATTCTCTCTGGTATCTCTTGGTTGGTTCCAGCCAAGTACAGGCACAGCGGCCAATAGCCATACGTCATAGGTACGCCCCGTATCGGGTCGATGGTATTGTACAGTCCTGGCTGTTCCTCCTTGGATCGCTGCAGAGCAATGCGCATGCATGCAGGGGCACTCCCTGCTGCCGGGAGCATTCGCAAGCGGGAAAACTCGGAGCCCCGTATCTTGATGCCAGATTCTGCCTGCCAAGTGCCAACACTATGTTCAGTCGCCTTTTGACAGGCCCCTTTGCAATCTGCACATGCTAGCTATCTGATCATAGTGATCTACAACTAACAGGTTCATACATATTTAGTTAAAAAAAATAACAGGTTTATATACCTCTCTTGTTTTCGATAATATGAAAATTAATCCAACCTCTTCATTCGAAGATGTATACGTAAACTTTTCTAGTGGCATACATGGAATTCTCTCTGGTCTCTCTTGGTTCCAGCCCAGTACAGGCACAGCAGCCAATAGCCATACGTCGTATATAGGTACGCCCCGTATCGGGTCCATGGTATTGTACAGTCCTGGCTGTTCCTCCTTGGATCGCTGCAGAGCAATGCGCATGCATGCAGGGGCACTCCCTGCTGCCGGGAGCATTTGCAAGCGGGAAAACTCGGAGCCCCGTATCTTGATGCCAGATTCTGCCTGCCAAGTGCCAACACTATGTTCAGTCGCCTTTTGACAGGCCCCTTTGCAATCTGCACATGCTAGCTATCTGATCATAGTGATCTACAACTAACAGGTTATTATTTAGTTAAAAAAAGTAACAGGTTTACATACCTCGCTTGTTTTCGATAATATGAAAATTAATCCAGCCTCTTCATCCGAAAATGTATACAACAAATATAATAGTCGATATAGCCCTCGACATGGAGGACCAATGTACGTAATGCAAAGATAATGATACTTAAACACCGCAAAGTCTACTATTGAATCGCCACCCCACAGGATCGGCAAAACATGACATGACCACCATTTCCAATGATCGGCAAGCATAAACATTGCAATAATACATAACGAGCATCGCATCCCGCATGTCTGTATGGCTAGATTTGTCCAAATCCTTCTATTTGACATGAACTCTTCTATTATTTTCCATTTCAAATTAATGCATTTTTGTTTTTCTAATAAACTCTTCTTTTTAATGTGATGTTTTATTATTTGTTATTCCGAATTTCTATTATTACAACTTTGTTGTGACTGATATAACCTCCTTTTTAAATCTGACATTACTCTTATTTCTATTATTATTTATTTCAATTTTTTATTGTAGTTGATATGAATTATCTTTTAATCTAATATGTTAATATTTGGATCCACAATGATCATCGGTGTAAATCTTTATTTTTCTTTCCGATTAAAATGAAAATTTATTATATTTTAGAATTAGCATGGCAGTTACATTTAACTTTGTTTTATGTATAAACTATAATATAGCGATTTATACATACAATAGATAGATTTTCCGTTGCACTTACACCGTAGATCCCCATACATTTAATAGAAAATGTGGACAATCACTGGTTGAACACACAAGAGAGAAGACAAATTTTAGATAGACTTAATTAGATATAGGGCCATCATCAAGAGCCACTATTCACACGGCCTTTTTACTATTATTTATATTTGTCTCTCTACTATTTTATTAGCTACAATGCTGAGACGTCGTAAGTTAGAATCCATTGGACGTCGTAAGTGATATTAACCAATTTCACAACTTTCAGTAAATGAGCAAGTGTGAAGTTGAGAAATTGAGTTCTTCGGGACTACCCTATGGAAGAAATCTCCTCAAAACCACCGAGAAAGTTAAAAATCGATTCAGGACGTAAACATGCGAGCCAAACTGAGCTATTCAAGGACATTATTCTGTACGAAAGAATGCAGATCATACAGTCATGTGATATATTGAACCCATAAGTATAAGCTATTCAGCTGACCTTCAATTCAAAAGTACACACAAACTTTGCTTAAAAAATATAATTATAGTACTATGCAGTATAGTGTGCCAGTGTCTGGAGGCACCTTTTTTTTTACTTTGGAGCCCGAAGCCATTGGGTAACAAAGAGAAAGGGTCCTTACTGCAAAGGCACAACCCACTGGAATCATTGCCAAACGAGTCCAGTTCAAAAAGGGTTCTGATCGGGGTGAAAAAAGTTTCGTTTCCCACAATTATGCCTATACTGTAGCCAACCCGAAACTCTTGCTAATGGCTTGCAGAAGAGAGGCATGGCCTCAACGCAGGTCCACCAACAAAAGGCAAGTATTTAACAATACAATAATAGAAGGGAATATCCATCCAAAGGATCAGCCTAATCAAACATGATGGTGATATAGCCTAAACCTGTCATTCAGGATGCTATTTGATCATGGCCTGCCTACGACCTGTCGCCGGCATTAGTATAACGGCCTGAATCAATACTTACAAATCTCAGCATCAGACTGAATACTAGGGGAAACTGTATCTGCCAAGTCCCAGCTGGTTAGCCGTGCCTAAGTTTTGTTTTGTGTGGCAACAACAGTCCACTGAAAAAAAATTTGATAATTATGATTGTTTTGTCATGGACCAGCACTGTAGCCCATGAATAACAGCTTTCACTTGGCAGCATGTTTCCTGACTTTGCCTGAGTTGGTGGTCCACAGTTTTGAGTATGATCCCGTTACCATGGAAGCTTGCTTTGCCTCCAACTCAAGACGAATATCTAGCAGCAATTCTCAGCATCTTCTTGCCATGTATTCACAATGATGAACAGCAGCTGCAGTAGTCAAGGTCATTCCTTCTGTTCTTGTTTGATTCTCTGTGTTGTTTAGCTTGGCTTTTTTCTGATTCCTTGGCCTGCTTGTGCTTTTGTACTGCTCTTAATTTTCATTGCCCTCTCTTAATGAAAGGATGCAATTTGAGATTTTTGAAAAAAAAGTCTAATTGCAAATGCTTCACAGATGAAGGTTCCAAACCATGAAGATTCCTGAACAGAGAACACCCCTCCCTGTCTAGGGCATGCTTCAAGTCTTTACAGTCTAGAGCATGCTTCAAGTCTTTAAGAGGAATCCCCCACAAATCCCTATACTGACTGCAAATGCAATAGAAAATTTCTTGCATTCAGCAATAGGTTTACGCAGGAGATTAACACAGCCCCAATCTAAACAATTCTTACCAGTTACTCACCTGCTGGCGGCTGGAGCTGGATGGCCGGCCGTTAGGTCTCCTTCGGTTTGGTTTCGTATTTAGAGCATCAACAACAGGCTCTATATCATCTCATTATAAAACTATTGATGTCCCGTCTATCCATCCAGCTAAAATTCCTTTACAATTTACACTATACTCTATCATTAGCTTTAGCCTAACACGTGAACACCTACATCTACAACTTTAGTGCGGAACTCGATGAGCACCTACAACTAATTGAAATATGCCAAAGGTAGAGAAAGGTGAAGATCCCACCTCGATGTGATGCAGAGCGATGGGGAGATGATAGTGGCATCGTTTGCCCAGCCTCCTCCTTCTGTTTGTTGGTGATGGGCAGAGGCGACGAATGGTGTTGGTCTTCCTACTGCTTCAACGCTCCCACAAGATTATATTAGGCTTAGGGGCTGTTTAGGGTGAGCTAACTGTGATTAGGAGTTAATCTCGTGACCAACTGCCCTACCCCTTTATAAGACACTGCATAGTAGGAGGCCACACCAGAATTGGATAGGGGGCGCCACTGATCATGGCGCTAGTTGGGCAGTTGGCGCCCTTATGACTCTACCTTGGTGCACTACAGGAGGCGGCCACAGTATCGACGGCAAAAACCGTCGACAAAAAACGAACTACCGTCGGGTATACTTAGTCTCGACGGCTGGCCGTCGAGACTAGGCCGTCGAGTCAAGGTCGTCGAGAGAGGCTAGTAGTGTCGACGGCCTGGCCGTCGACACTAGTAGTATCGACGGCTGGAGCACAGCCCATCGAGACAGCTCCCTAGGACGCCGTTACCGACCTGGTCGGCTCTTTCTCGACGGCCATTTGGGGCCGTCGAAACTAGTGCTAGCGGGCCCCACCACGGCGAGGCCCAGGTGACATGGACGGAGGGCACATTCTCGACGGTTTCCTTGAGCCGTCGGTAAATTCCCGTCTGGGCAGTGTCGACGGCTGAATTAGGGCCGTCGAGACAGCCTCCCCTGCAGGGCAGTATCGACGGCCATATAGTGGCAGTCGAGACATACTAAGAGCAGAAAAATATTTTTTGCATTTTGTTAAAAAAATCATAAATTTCTGCGGCTGCCGCCGCTGCCCCCCTGCAGCAGCGACAGCCGCACCTACAAACCCAAAATACCCGACAATTCATATATATACCCCTCGTCGCACATATGCGACCACAATTTGTCGGGGATTGAAATATGGCCCATTGCCATGGCCCACTCCCTGACGGCCTAATCGAACAGCCTCCTAGGGCCTATCTCCCTAGAGGGCTCTATACGGCCCATGTGCATCCTGCCGAACAGCCTTCTAGATGGCACGGTGCGTGGCGGCCAAGACTTTGTGTTCGAGTCCAACTCGAACAAGAGTTCTGCACGGCTACGTGAAGACCCGGACGTTGGTTTCCCGGATTGGAGCAGACGTCGTGATCCCCAAAAATTGGAGTTTACCTTATCTACCTTGGGACGTATCTGGCATGGTACAAGTTCGTTACGGTCTTGTGGTTAGCCCGGCCCAATTATCCCTCGGTAGGTCGGTTCATCAACACTATATAAACAGAGCCCCTACGGCGTTTAGAGGGGCCAAGGACCTTTGTATTCTCGCATATACTGGCCGAGACTTGTTCATCTCGTTGAGCTTCCTCTTGTAATCCTCTTTGATATAAAGAAAGGCTGGACGTAGGGCTATTATCTCTTTGAGAGGCCTGAACCAGGATAAAAACCCGTGTCTCCCTGTTCGTCGCTGATTGCTGTTCGTGTTGTTCGGCGTGTCTCCTATCTCCCCTTTCTCAAGAACCTTAGTTGACTTGAGATCGATATCTCAACCGTCGACACAATTAATCCAAACGACACATCCAAACCACAAAATACGCAAATTAGACATTACCGCATATCCACATGCACATATATATATCACATCGAAGTCCACAAGCTATCAAATAACAAATCCAAGACAAAGTTTCGAACTAAAAGTATGAAAGTTAAAAGTAAAGCAAGCTAGCTACTGATCAGGCCGATGATCGTTCTCCGGTGGGTTCTCTGGGCGATTAGGCGGCTGGGTGAACAACGGCGGGGCGCTCGCAAAGAGGTCGGTGACCCAGTTGGGATTTTCCTGGCTCACCGATGTC
>SPJY01003423.1:891694-1046753 GCA_005191435.1 Raddia distichophylla
GTAACAGAAATAGGGTCGCTATTATGGAAAACAATTATCAGGAGGAGAGCTAGTCAAAGCTGTCAAATTAATTACATAGTCAACTGATAAAGTATGGTTCGGAAATACGTAATAACTTCGTATAGCATACATTATACGAAGTTATACGAGTTCATAGATAGTAACGGTTTTTGTTTATCTATACACGAATTGGATGAAACAATTGTTAGAAATACTACAAAAACTATTTGAGTCAGGTATGAGCTGCATGGAACAAACAGTACATGATAGAAGCCCTGTATCTATAGCGGCCCATCAAACTAAGATGCAATTTTAGATGGTCGAATTAACAAACAAAGCAGCAATGCTATGTTCAAATAGCCTATCTTAGGAAGTGAAATGTCTCGATGACAAAGTAAAAAAGGTTTGCAAGTCAATCCATAGCATTATATCTGATAACTGGTTATTTTGCTACATTTAAACTAAGATTAAAATTCTTTGCATACAAAATAATGACTGGTGGTATTACAAAGAAGAATTCCTGAATCCTGCTCTAATCTTAGAATAGTTTACAAGGAAATATTTATGCATAATATTTGAATTGAGTAAGTGAAAGAGCATAGCATACCTTTGATATGAGGATTGTCCTGGTGGGATTTCTTTACCCTGGGAAGAACCAAAACAAAATCATGAGCAACAGCATGCATATGTTTCAGAAATTGAATTAAACATGCAATAAGCTCACCTTAGTACGCTCTCTGGCCTCTTGTAACATCCTAAGATGTGCCACACTTAGCTTCATGCGATCTATCTCATGATCAGGCGTTTCCAGTAATGTCTTAACTTCTAAAACAACAATGGCCCAAAATTCGTATAACTTCGTATAATGTATGCTATACGAAGTTATTAATTCTTATTCAACAAAAAAAGACATAAGGTTAATTAGAAAGAATCTATATAAACAAAATGTGTGCTGGTTTCAGAAAAAAACCTCATGTCCAAGGAATCCTTCATTTGATGCAGCCTGTTGTTTATCTTTGTAGTTGGTCTCTAGATGAACCCGGCGCGGCGGCGAGGTGGCGGTGACGGCGAGATGGCGGCGGCGCCGGAAGGCGGCCCGGCGCGACGGCGGTGGAAGGCGACCCGGCGAGATGGCGGAAGGTGGCCCGGCGAGATGGCGGCGGCGGGAGGCGGCCCAGCGCGGCGGCGTGGATGTGGTCCGGCGAGGAGGCGGGGACGCGGAGCGACGCGGCGTCGGGGAGGCGGCGGGATCGAGCGAGGCTGGGGACTTAGCGAAACGCTAAGTCCCCGCGCCTGCGGTCATTCTATAACTAGGACAGTGTCGACGGCAAACCCGAAGCCGTCGATACTGATGTAAAATTTTCGTAGTATCGACGGCCTTAAATAAACCGTCGACAAAGCCCTCGTAACGGCCCCTTAGTATCGACTGCTTTAATTCGGCCGTCAACACTGCCCTGTCAAATTTCGTTGTATCGACGGCTTATATATAATCGTCGACACTAAGCTTGTAGCTAACTACGCTGTATCGACGGCTTGTGCAACAGCGGTCGACACAGTCGTCGGGGATGCTATTTTCGACGGTACTATATAAAACCATCGATACTAACTCTCCCGAGGGTTTCCGTTGACTGCCGTCGAGTATTATGATTAGTATCAATGGTCAAACCTCTATGTTTAAATTTTATAAATTTGAAAAACCTAATTTCAAATGTTCAAACTGTTCCATGTTGCTTTCTACTGGGAATTACACATCTAGAAAAAAAATCAAATAATTTAGAACTTCCTATGAGGTAACCCCTTTGAAACCAGAAGCTTTCCGGAGAAGTTCACCTGGAGTTTTATATTTCATGTGATCAAAGCAACGTCAAACATCCCATTTGAATTTATATCATGTTCATTTCTAAATTCAAATTTATGTTTTTCCAACTATTCAATAATCGATACCCGCACGCTCGCACCCAACTAATTTTTGAATTTTTGACTGCTAAAATTGAAATTCTGAAATTTAAACAGTATTTAGAACATTAATTACAAATCTATATATGTTCAATATTTCTCAATTCAAACATTACAGAAATACCTACATAATAAATTAACAAAATGCACCATTTCTAATTTTTATTACAAAATCACAGGATTTTTCAACAAAGATTGAAAGAAAAACTAAACAAAAGGGAATAGAAAAAGTTTATAAAACAAACAGTCTCGACGGCTGTAAATAGACCGTCGATACAGTTAGACGCCGTCACGCCACACAAACTCCCCGTGGGCCTTCATCAAGCAAACTCGACGGCTGTTTGTTTAGCCGTCGATACTGGCCCCTGTTTTGAGTTGTATCGACGGCTTATATATGGCCATCGATACTAGGTTACATGTTTCGACTACTTAAATCTGGCCGTCGAATCAATACTTGGCAGTCGAATCTATTTTCGTTTTCTGTAGTGGTGGTTAGCCACTGAGATCATATCCAACAGGATGTTGCCAGCAAACAACACTTCGACGCGTCAGGTGTTGATCCCATACACGAGGAAGAGGAAGAGCTCGCCTTGCACCGCCAGCGATGCGTCCGCGGTGGAGGAATCCAAATCATCCCCCTGGGCGTGGCTGCACAAGGGCTGATTTGCCTAGTCGTGTGGCGTGTGTTCACCGGCGACATCGCCGACTACGTTCGCCTCCACACGGTGTACCCCTACTAGCGCTCCCCGCCGTGTGCCCACGTGGTCATAGCATCCTCGGTCCGCGCGCACTTCCACTCGCGTCGCTGGAGGATGCTCCCCAAGGGCAATAGCTTGTATCCAAGCCACACCAAGCTCCATGGGTAGATCCGTTTCATCATCCTCTAGACGAGCGTTTTTGCCTGCCTTCGTCTCCCGCTCTTCCGAGGCTACTTCCCCATGGACTCGGTCGATGGCCTCCTCCTTCTACAGCGGGAAGGTGACATGGTCATCTGTCTCTTACACCCATTCACTAGCAACATCGTGGACCTCTCGTCGCTCGCAACCCTCCTTTCGCGGGTCACACCCGCCAAGGAGAAAATTGTCTAAGTGGTCTTGTGTATTTACCACCCTCCGCCTCCAGATTTGGCTTCTCCGAGCGCCGTCGGTCTTTGGAGTCGCCGCTGCTCACGTCAGTCATACCCACATCGACATCAAGCTCATCGGAGGTCCCACGTCCCATCGCCATGCTTGCTCTCCTTTTCCTCGTGCAAATAACGTGCTTCCTCACCCTTGCACGGCCAGAGCCTAGTCAGAACAATGAATCTGCGTAGAATGGACCTTTGCTTTGGCTCATGTTCAGGGACGCGTATCCTCTGCAGTTGGAGGCAGTTCTCTCACTGCATGTGGGTCACTGCAGAGGGGCAGTACTCCAGAGGATACAAATCCCATGTTCAGCCATTCAAATACTACCCCGTTGCATCAACTCCGCTTAACCGGGCCAAACGCAGGCAACCAAACACGTCCATTGTAGCCGGTCAAGCGGGCCGATACGGTCAGGCCCGTGACCAACTCTTACTTGGCCACTCTCTCAACCTCCCACTCTCCCATCCCATTTACCCCCTCTTCCTACTCCCTCGCCTGCTAGCTCGAGGGCGCTGGGGGTTGCGCGGTGGTGGGCTGGTGGCATCCGGTGGCCAGGTCTCCGGCGCGCTCGGCGGCTGCGCCTCCACAGCATCGAGTTCGCCGCGAGCCCGTCACACCACCGGATCTCCTCATCGCACATCCTTCCTCCAGGTGCGATCTCCCCGCCCCAATCCAAACCCTAGCGCCGTCTTGCCCCTCCCTCAATCCCTCGGCGAATCGTCTGACCGCGGTACCTGCCGCTGTGCCCGTCGCTGCAGGGTACCATGGCGAGGCTGGCGTCGACTGCCCTCGTCAGGGGCCTCGTGAGATCGTGCCGCGCGTCGACCACGGCTGTATGGCTTGTTAAATCCACTCATCCTCAGCTTTCCGAACTTTTTTTTGCTTCATCCATCTAGGCTTTCTGAGTAATACCATAACGAGATTGCTTCGTGTGTCTACCAGCCTACCACTTGATCAACTTGTGACTATTTCTCTCAAGAAATGTACTGGATGCTATTGCTATGGCTTATGAGTTCCTCCATAGAGTGTTTCATGAGTTCATGATACACGCAAAACGCTAAACCATGGTGTTTGAGGTTTTTTAAGATTGATGATGTCACTGATGGCCCACAAAATGCATGCATGACGACTTAAACAAAGTGAGCTATACCAAAATATAACTTAATTGTGATATTTGGAGGCTGAGTTGAAGGATCATTACGAAAATACAACTCTAAATACGTGTTGTTGTTCCAATTTAACCAGCGCTGAAGGCTGAGTTGAGAGATCATCATCAACTGGTTTAATGCCTCTTCTTTTAAAATTTGAATAGATGGTTTTTCCCTAATCAACTTAACCATTGTTATGAACTGATTAACAATCAATTATTGTAGAGGCAAGGGTACAGGTCGATTTAGATTACACTTTAAGAGTGCAGATCAAACACGAGTTATACGGCAATATTGTTAAAAAAAAAAAAACTAAGACTCAAAGGGGACAAAGTACCTATTTAGACTGGCATCTGCTGCCTGCAGCTTTCTGTGCCCATACCAAAATATAACTCAATTGTGATGTTTGGAGGCTGAGTTGAACGATCATTACGAAAATACAACTCTAAATACGTTTTGTTGTTCCAATTAAACCAGGGCTGAAGGCCGAGTTGAGAGATCATCATCAACTGGTTTAATGATGCTTCTTTTAAAATTTGAATAGATGGTTTTTCCCTAATCACCTTAACCATTGTTATGAACTGATTAACAATCAACTATTGTAGAGGCAAGGGTACAGATCGATTTAGATTACACTTTAAGAGTGCAGATCAAACACGAGTTATACGGCAATATTGTTAAAAAAAAAAAAACTAAGACTCAAAGGGGACAAAGTACCTATTTAGACTGGCATCTGCTGCCTGCAGCTTTCTGTGCCCATTCGCTGCCCAGCTGCCAGCCATGGGGTGCTGGCCACACCCTGTTTGCACAATCCAATTGCTCACAACCCCTGCTCCCTCTTGGCCTCCCCCTCCACAGTCCACAGCCTGTACGCAAGCAGCCTAGAATGATTGGAATTTGGAAACAAAGATATGTGCTCACTCACCATTTGACAGAATTATTTTTGAGAAAATTTGTTTAACTCCACTAAAAAACTTGTGATGGTTTTATCACAATTAAGGTTTTGTCTTGTAATTTACTCCGATTTTTTGGTGCATGCATGTACTGTCCTTCGGGCCCTTTGCTTATGATGTTTGCAAGTGTCAGCTTTCTTTTAGTAACAACTTATCAAATAACCAGTTGACCTGACGCAACCAGATTATGACAAGCAGAATTTACAGTTCCGTTGGTGTTTGCTTTGTGCTATTTAGGTAATTTGTATTGTGATTGATCTCATATTTGTGTGATTTTTTTTTGCATGATAACCGGAAGAACAGACAGTGTCACAACCATGTTTCCAACAGTTCATGACCTACTCAGCTGGACTTACTGGTGATTCTATGAATGGGGACGCAAGTACGGCAAGAGTAGCTGCTGATCCTGATACACATCAGGATTTCCAACCTACAAGCAAAGGCTCTCAGATGTCATATCATGACAAAGTTGCTAAGGTATTTATATGTGCACATGAGCTTTCAGATCATTCAAGTCAAAGCACCTGAATTGTAACAAAAGCAGGCATGACATCAAAAAATTTGAGGCTTAAAGTTGCATCATGTTCTTCCATTTATCATTTGCCTCTACCGGATCTTTCTGCAGGATATCAAGGATAATCCAGTCTTGATCTACATGAAGGGTTCTCCTGATTCTCCCAGGTGTGGTTTCAGTGCACTGGCCGTTAAGGTCCTCCAGTCATATGGTAAGCTATCTCTTAGTACCTTTTTAAAATTGAGTTGTTAATTAATGGTCTTTGCAAAATATATAATCTATATCTTGTATATTTGCAGGTGCCCCTATCATTGGTAGAGATATTCTGAGTAATCTTGAGCTCAAGGAGAATGTCAAAGCTCACACGTTAGTCTCCTCACACCTCCTCAATGTATGCTTTTAGATGGACGTCATTGTTGTCTTGAAAAAGAAAAGGAACTAGGCTAGTAGACTGTGCGTGGTATAGTGGTATATTCAAAATTCTGCATCATGAGAATACTATATGAGATGGGATAATAAAGGAAACTGTTCTAAATAAGAATCTGCTTCGACAAGACATTTGATAAACCTATGAAATATGAGCTGGGGTGTCACACACTCATTTAGTTGGACGCCAAGGCTTTATTTAGAACAGTGTCCTGCAAAAAATTCTGTCCACAGAGAACAGTTTATGTTTGCAACATTGCATACCTCTCCTTGTCATTTTCATCTTTTGAAGGTTCATTTTTATTCAAATGAATTCCTGTGCAAATGCTTAACTGTGCATCATAGCGTATGAAATAATCCTACATCATTCAGCTGATTCATGCCGGTATTGGTGGACTCATTACCTTTTTGGAAATATTGTTAAGTTTCTCTTGCTTGTGCAGTAACTGGCCTACATTTCCACAAATATTTATCAAAGGAGAGTTCATTGGGGGATCTGATATCATATTAAACATGCACCAGGTAAGTGGGTTCATCATTGTTGGTTTAATCACCACGTGTATTTAGCTCGTATCTTCATTCAGTGGCTGACATCTTCTCCACTCGATTTCTTCAGAAAGGTGAGCTCAAGGATCTACTTGCTGATCCTGCAGAGAAGGGCGAGCAGAACAGCACCTCATGAAATGAGCCGCAGTATGCTGTGGGACTATCTGGGTGCTTCTTTTCTTTCTTGACATTAGGTGCTTTCTTTCTGAATGTTTATATTCTGGACGATCTTTGCGCTACGTCCCACTTCCAAGAGCACTCAAGCTCTCTTTCAGTTCAAGATAAATAAACGCCACTTCACCATGCATCCCTTGTATACGGTCTGCTGCCCATGTCTGAATATGTATCTTTGGAGTTCCAACGCTAATGAGGTGTTTTGGTTGTTTTTCCTTTTTATTTGGACTTGTCTAAGCTGCATCGCCAAAAAAAATGATTAGGCCGGAGTGCGCTTTACATGCTTCGGCTCTATTGTATCACTTAAATTTTGTTCATCTTATTAGGCTGTAGGATGTGCTGTTGCGCTATCATAATTCAGAACCGACCTGCCTTTGTGCTGCATCATGTTGTTGAACTATCATATGAAATAATGTTGCATTCGTCTGGCACCCGCGCGTATTACGCCAAATAGGTGTATTCACCTGCGGGGTGTGCGGACCCTCAAAACGCATCCACGCATGATTTGCGGTTTGCATTTGCATCCAGAAGACACATCGACGTATGAATTGCGGTTTGCATTTACATCCATAAAGAATTCTTCCTTCTCTTTACTAGAAGCTTCGTCTGTTGACCCTAGGAGCATCAGTGTTCGCCTTTTGCACAACGAAAGTGTTAATCATCCTTCATACTGAAGGCAAAACCTCTCAACTAGGATAATCAGTTCAGGAGAAACAGGAATGCCAGCAACCAGCCGATCAGATTTAAGACAATTATCATAGCAGCCACAATCAAACAGATCGCAGCGATGTCCCCACTTAAGAGGGTCAAACACATCCAAATTATGGAAAAATTTAAAGAAGTTCAAAATTACATGAGACGTGTCTGCATAATATAACGCCAAGCCACGACATGGCTGTATACCCAAGCCCAGATTCGCTTCTATCAAACCATTTACCTCAATTTTTGGAACCACCACAGGTATTATTTGGGCACCGCTACGCAAAATATTTGTCCTCTCCCAGAACATTTTTTTTTTTATCAAGATGAAGTGGTGCTGATCCCCAACTTCTCGGTAAGCCATTTGCCGACTTCTTCCATTTCTTCTGGGACGGTGTAGTGCCCAAGTCTTCACGAAGGAGAGTAATTAGCATAAGTAAAGGATACCGCCGCTACATTAATGGGGTACTGGGAAGGGCATCAAACCTATTGTAGGACTTGAACACCACGTTTGAAAATCCGGTTGACTTCAGTGCATCAGCAGATCTCTCCCCATGCTTGTAGAGAACTACATCATCAGCTGCATAAAATCGAAACAACCATAATTTACTGACGGTGGTGATGCGTTGTGCATGAATACACAGGGAAAAACACTTAATGAACTGGTATCTTGTTCCTAGTGCATCACAAAAGCAGATGGAGCCATTTCAAGACACATGAATACATGGTGCAAGTATTATGGTTCTATCATCTCCAATATGTCAGGGACATGATGTCCACAGAAACTTGTGTCCTAAATTGATGACTACAGGTCACCAGTTCGTGGAGATGGATAGATTGTTTATTTTTTTATGAATGGTAGGGCACAATCTGAACATATAGAACTAGAAATTTGTGCACAGGTAGGTCATTGGTGGTGGAGAAAAATGTTAGCAAGATAAACTTAATAAATAGGATTCCTTACTAGGAATGATGATGTACGGTAACATGGTATTTTTAAAAATCAAGAACTATGTTATAGTATATTTTCCCTTGCCATAAAATTATAAATCCACTAGTTTATGTATATCAATCTAACCACAGAATTGTAACAGGTACAAGACACACTAAATTGATATGCACCTTTTCCATGACAAAGCAAAAGAGGTATGGATGAAGCCTTTTGTGCAGCCTCTTGTGAGCTCTCAATTTTGTTCTTCAAGGACCTGGAATGACCACATAACACTAAGTACATCTGCCAAAAGGCAGCAGTCTCAGTGAAACTTATACACATCAACATACTAGAACACACCTGGCACATGGGAGCCAGCCACTCAGACCAACAGCCACACTTAGGTTCACAGGATATGAATTGTCATTTCCATATCTTCCATGGGCAAAGCAAGTTGCTGAGTAAAGGGCAGTAGCAGCACCCATACTGAAGCCACCAACGCCAAGCTTGACTGTAATGAATAATGTGATAATCCAAAAGTTATGTAGCTACAATATTAATGATAGAACACCCTATTGAATTATCAATTTTTTAAGATAATTAGCTTATACTTGGTAAAAATGCATAGGCTTTCCAAAGATCCATAATTTAATTAAGATGTTACAAATTTTACAAAGAATACTTGCAACACAACAGAGGGAGATAGCACAAAAAGAAATATGTTTGTTACGATATCTGGTCTTTGCATGACAAAATGGGTTCAGATAAATAACAGATGATTAAGCTATGCTGTCAACAAAAAAAGGAAATTAACTCGGGAAAACATACTGTCGGCAGGTTCAGTTGACAATAAATTTGCAACATGCGCAGCTGATGCATCCAACCCCTCAACGTCATCAGGAGCATCTTCTGAAAGATCAGCAACGTCAAACCCTGTGAAGCCAGAAAAGGACAAAGTTATGTCACAGATAGCATTACATGAGTATACATGGCATACATACACAAACGTACTGAACTATGCACAACTATAAAACAAAGAACAATTTCAAAAGGAATGTTGCATCACATATATAGCCAAAATAGGAAAATAAGCATAACACCTAGTCACGTAACTTACATGCAGTAGATGGGAACCCGCCAAACACCGCCACAGGCCTTGTAGGTGCAGTTGGGCAAATCCATTTTATCTGCAGTGATAGCAGATCCAATAATCACAATAACATGGAACAGGCTACATGTTTGAAATCAAGCTCCTAACTTACATTGGGCAGTGGAAGAGTTTCCAAAAGTTGAGACCAGCTGCAAAATATAACATAAAAAGCATCATTTCTGTCAGTACCTCCCAAATGTTAACTTGTGACAGTGCAGTAGAGAGTTCTTTTTTAGATCATGATCCCGTCACGCAGAAACTATGTTCCTTGCTAACAATATTAACAGCATGGCAATGCATTTCAGTCTAAACAAACACATCTGAAGATATGCCCCATTAACAGTTAGCACCGGCAAGCTAGCAGCAGGGTCATCTGTGAAATGGTACCGAAAAAATCAAAGCAGAAGTTACTACCGTGAACAGCGAAAACGACACGATGGATGTCTATTTGCTCAGTGGGTTGTTATCGCTCAATGATTTAGCATCACAAGCACGCATAGTTATTGATTCATTGGTGTGGAGAAATTTATCAGAAACAATCGGATAGTGACTAGTGAGATGTCTCCCGCACCACAATCCAGTACTTGAAAAAGGTTCATGGAGAAGAACAGGCAGTTCATCACAAAAGAACACAGGGTGTAGGTGGAGGCTATCATCAATCGCAATGAGTGGCCGGACTGGAGCTGGGAATGCGAGGCTGGCTCCTTACCTGGCTCCGTTGTCCCCGAGGCCATGGAGCCAGACGATGGTGGCCTTGTGCGAGCCCTTGGGCCTCACCACATGCGTCCTCCCGTACTCGAACGGCCTCTTCGCACCTGCACCCGCATCCCAGCATCATCAATCACAAAACGAGCCAAACCGCCGCGGGAAGCAACCATGGCTGGCATCCCCAAGGACCAAGCGAGCACCGCAATCGCATTCACATACCGGACGCGACGGAGCTGCTGCCGCCGAAGCTCATCCCGCGAATCAGAGTCGCTGGCGCGCGCCGCCCCGCCTCTGCCCTCGCGACCGCGCTCGCCGCCAACGCTGCCTGCGAACGCAAATCCAGCAACGCTAAGGAGGAGGAGGAGGAGGAGGGGAAAACGGCGGGGTTAAAAAGGCGAGGTCGCCGAGGCGCCCCCACGACGTGACGCGGGCGGCCGGCAGCGTGGGAAAAAGGGGGATTTGGGCGGCGGAAAGGGGGCCGCCTTTGCCCGGTGCGGAGGCGGAGGAGGAGGGAATCTGGCAGAGGCTGCAGGTGCAGGGGCGCCACCACTGTGGCTGCGCCACCACTGCGCCACATGAGCGCGCGTGATGGCCGTGGCAGTGGCAGTGGCAGTGGCGCAGGCACGCCACAAATGGAACAGTGCGAGGCTGCACGGATTCGGAAAAGCGGCCGCGCTCGGCGTCCCTGCCTGGCGTGGTGGCTGGCGGAGGCGCAGAGAGAGAAAGAGAGAGGGAGAGATGGGCAGGGTGTTGCGGGGCGCGCACCTCGCGGCGGTGGTTCGACGGAGCGGAGGACGATGAGCCGATGAGGTGGTGGAGTTCGTCGCGAGGCGCCGGCCGAGGCGAACTCGTGTTGTCCGGATCTTTCTGCTCCCCTCCGCAACGATGGGGGATTTACGCGAGGTCGTTTGGTGCGGTGGGTTGGGTGCATGGTCTGGTTGGTTACGTTCGGTCTGGTTGTGTGATGTTAAGGTTCGTTCAGACGGTCCGTTAATCGGACGGTTAACATAGTATAATTTGTTATTACTGAAAGTAAAAAAATAGGTTAAAATTTAGAAAAAATCAATAAATCTTGGAAAACCTGCTTTAAAACTTAAAAGTCCTATTTTTTGACAGCGCGAGAAGTTTCGCAGGTACATAATCCAAGTGTCAACTAACAAAAAAATCAGGAGACGAAAAAACCGAGTTTCAAAAGGCAAACCAAGTTGAGGGGGGCAAAAATCCAGGTTTCAATATGCAAGACGCCATCCAGGAACTTGGAAAAATACCAGTTGAAACTTGAAAAATAATTGTTAAAACTTGAAAAACACAATGCTTAAACTTTACAATACAGAAATTTTAAGAGTGCAAAATCCAAGTTTCAGCTAGTAAAACATCAAGTTTCGCACATACATCAGTGAGATTCCATGCTAAAATAGGGATGGACCTACCAGTGCAAATAAGAAAGTCGCCATGAGAACAAACACAAGGTTCAACAGGCAAACCCATGTTTAACGCGTACATTTTCAATGTTTCATGGTAAAATTAGGATTCACCTTCCTCTAGCCCTCTTCTTCCCAGATACAGCGAGCTTCGGCGCAATGTTCGGCGGATTCGACCGCCAAGGGCTGCCAAAAAGCTTCCTGGAGATGGGGAGATATAGGAGAAGGAGAGGACGTGGTGGGAGAGAAGGAACTTGCTGGAGCGAGAGATGGAGAGAATGAGCTCCCACGAAGACGATATGGGGAGGAGCTCGCTAGAGAAGATCGGCTGCAAGAGGAGCAGGTTGTGGTGAGGATGAGCTTACCTGAGAAGTAGATGAGGATTTAGAGGGATTGAGGATGGAGAAGAGATAGAAGAAGTCAGGGAGCAGCAGGACAACGTCTCGAAACATGACGTGGGGTGTAAGAGATGAAGGCCCTCTTTGGTTCGCGGTTTTGTCCGGATCGGTTTGATTGGGTTAAAAGTTGAGAACTATGAAATAAAAGGACGAAAAGATTTTAAAATTATGTAAAAAATATTTTTAAGTAAAGTCCTACGAAGTTCCGAAAAAATTATTACACCGAATAGTATGTACAAAAAAAAGTTAGCACAACCGAACTGAACCGAACAAAACCGTGAATCAAATAGGGCCGAAAATGGAATTTGCCCCTCCTCGATAACAGAGATATGTTTGGGGCCCTTGGTATGGATGGATAAAGAAGTGCATGACCATGCCAATGTGATTAAAAATCATATTATATTTATGCCCATTACATTGACAGGTGAATGGATCGAGATAGCACAAGGGTGGCATTTGAAGTAGCCCATTTCGTACCAGAAAAGCCCATGTATGAACAAGGATTGATTTTACTTCCGCACTTAGCTACTCTAGGTTGGGGAGTAGGACCGGGGGGGGAAGTTCTAGATACTTTTCCGTACTTTGTATATGGAGTACTTCACCTAATTTCCTCCGCGGTCTTAGGCTTCGGTGGCATTTATCACGCGCTTCTAGGACCCGAAACTCTTGAAGAATCTTTTCCATTCTTTGGTTATGTATGGAAAGATAGAAATAAAATGACTACAATTTTGGGTATTCACTTAATTTCGCGTGACAAAAGGATCGGTATGTAAGTGTATCAAGATGTGAACCGATATGATCACTTATGCATTCGAGGGTCAGTATGTCCTACCAGGAATTGTTATTGCCTTGTGGTCTGGAAAAGGGTTTATGTGGTTATGGCCGTTTGTGCATGAATCTAACGGATCACACACTTAACGAGTTGAAATATGTCCACATGATTGATCCATTGGTGGGTTTTTTTTTGCTAATATGGATCTGCAAAGATGAGGGTCCAAATGAGGTTCTACGGTAGAAGTCCCATTAGTGCACGCTTTATAAAAAGAGGCGTGGGGCGGTGCGGTTGAGAGAGTCACCCCACCACGAGCCCTAGCCGCCGTCGTAATCCATTGCTCTCCCAAACCCTAGCCGCAGGCGCGCGATGCTAGCACACCAACGCACAATGTTCCACCCTAAATATGTGGATACTATGGAGACGTCCCTGCTACTACTTAAACGCTGATCGGTCCAAATGACTATTTCCTCTACAGCCGTGTGCACAAGGATCAATAAGGAGACATTTGGCCATGTCAAGTACAACTACTATCAGTGCTTTGAAGCACACGGGGAGGCTTCACCCACTCTTTTTTCCTTGCTAAAGTGATACAAGGATAACGACCTATTATCTATCTGCATATTTCCCAGGTGATCATGTACAAAATTTTATTTTCGGTTAGCGTAACCTCATTCTCTTTCGCTTGTACCTTACGGATGCTCTGCTTCATCTTTCATCTTCGTTTGTATGCTCTGCTCCGTCCTCCTGATTATAATTTTTCCAACATGGATCCTCTCGCTAAAGTCATGATGTTTTGAATCGTGTCGATAAGGAACCTCCTTTTCACCAAATTAACTGCTATGCTGGCCATATCTTAATCAGAACCATCGATGCAGATGACACCACAACCCTATTGTCATTGCAATTTGCATGACAGATATTTCTCCATATGCTCGAATTGTTTGTAAATTCCTATCTTATATATTTTGAAGAAAACACACCTACATTCACCACAACGCACTTTTGACAGTAGAGATGAATCAGCAACCATGTTTGGTCGATTACCACGGTGATACTGAATGTCATAACCTTTTGGTTACAAGCTGGCATGCACTTTTCTCTATCATCATTGATAGTTTATTGACCCGAGTCCTTATAAAGTGTGCTAACAAAAGGACCGATTATGTTTTCCTTTTCTTTCTTTATAGTTTCGTTGCAACGTACAGATATTTCTTACTTATATAACTGATGAATTTTTTTTTTGCGTAATCAGATTTCATGCCTCTCTTGCTTAATTGTGTATTTCTTGTGCCGTTTTGGGGAATGTAGTGTTTTATGAATTTAGTTCCTGTGCTTGCAGACTATAAAGAAAAGGAAATTAGATCGGTGATATGAAAATCTCTTAATAGCAATTTAGGCTATACTGAGTAGTGTGCCATAAATAATTCACTCCATTTTACCCTGGCGTTTCACTCTGAGAATTCCTTCCTGTGTTAAAGTTTCAACTACTAGGCAGAGGACCTTGAATTCTAATCTTAATTTTCAGAATATTGGTGATATCCTGGTGCTCAGAATTTTAATTTTCAGAATACCATAGTCGTCTCTATTTAGCACATGTATGTGCATGTGAACACCTTAGTACTATATAAAATATTCCTTTTGTACTGTTATTGGTGTTGTCTTTCTGTGAATTTTGTTGCTTGGCATGCAATCTAGGCAAAGAGAGGAGGCGCGATATGGCTGTGCATTTCTTGAACAAGCAATTAAAAGCGTCCAGAGTATATATACCATATTGGTTGAAAGCAAGTCCTTACTAAATTTCAAACAAAAAACGATAATTATATGCACACCTAATCTTTTCTTAAGCTCCGTTGCAACGCACGAGCATATAACTAGCGTACTATATATTGGTTGAACCCAAGTCATCACTAAATTTCAACAACGATAATTATTTATTTGCACACTGTAATCTCGTCTTAAACTCTGTGTTGCAACGCACGAGCATCTGACTAGCATACTATATTGGTTGAACACAAGTCATTACTAAATTTCAAACAGCGATAATTATTTGCTCATCCTAATCTCTTCTTAAACTCTGTTGCACCGTAGATGGGCATCACTAGTATCATATATTCCTTTTTTCTCTCATATAAATATCTAGAAAACCTTAGAATAATTATGTTTTAGGGACCGGTATCCTTTGCCGTTGTTGCTGTGCTCTTGATATGTGTCTGGGCTATATTAAATTCATATGTCGAGAGACATAACCGCAACTAGATAATTGTGGACTCCTGGTCATTGATTCGGGGTGCTTTCACGTGAACACAAAGCATACACGATCAAACACAACGCATAAAGCCATAAACGAAGGAGGAGGATGCTTCTATCTCCATTTTTTTTTTCCAGTGGCCACAGATCATTGGGTGCGTTATCGCTGTCACTGAAAAGGCGAGGAAGAATCAAACAAAGAGGGACAAGACAACGCGAGCTGGCGGAAAGCGCAGAGGGCAACTGAGTGGGCCGGGCCGCAACTCCACCACGCTGCTGGTGGCCGCGGATCATCGCACGCTGCGGCTAGGCCCGGCCCTCCCTAGAGCTATGATGGCCCAGTGGCTGGACGCCACCGGCCCACCGCTACTGAGCGCGTGCCTTGAACGAACGAACAAGCCATGATGCATTCTTGCGCAGCACAGAGGCGTCCATGTGATGCGAGGCTGCTGGCGATCGGTGAATGTGAGGTCCATTCCATCGCTATCGGCGAAGGTCATTCAAATCCATAAGATAGTCAGAGCACGTCATTCAAATACATAGATATTTGAACCGTCTCCAATACAAATGCCGACTCTACACGATAATTTAAAACTTTGTGTGTGAAAAAAAATGTGTATAAAAACATACAACCATCTCTACCATTATATATGCTATCTATAGCGTTGTCTGTAGATGACGTGACAATAGTTTGAGACGGTTGTTGTTTCAACCATTGTACATGCTATAAATTAATATAATCACTATGTAGGTGCAATAGCACCATGCATCGGGCTAGGTGTTCCCTTAAGCTACTCCCTCCCTTTCAAAGAAAAAATGATGTTTGAGAAAGGTGTATCAAAGTTTTCAATACTTTTTTGTATGAATTATTTCACTATTTAGATTGAGCACATTTGAAAACCATGTAGATTTGTCTCGAAGAGGTCATTTATATAGGGTTAATTCATAGATGTCATTTTAGAACCTCTTTATTTGAGATCGGTCACTGTTCCTTTCATTTTTAGGATGCCATTAAAAAAAATGTGTTTATTAGATATTTATCACTTCATGAATCATGCTTTTCATTTTAGCAACTTATTTTAAACCGGAACAATTTTACTCTTGTATTCAACGTCAATTTACACATAAACGTCACTCGTTCATCTCTCTTAGATCAACACACGCAAAATCCACCGATGTTCGAGCTTCCAACGATGCTCGTGGGGTCACCATGCATAGTCGTCGTCCTATTTGCATTGCCATCACGCCCTGTCACCATGATCCATCTCTGGTTTGTGGTGTTGCTCAGCATAGCTTAGGTTGGCGGGGACTTGGGTTGACTACAAGCTTGGGTGGCGGGAGCTTGAGGAGGAAGGCAGGATCTCGAGGAGGGTGGGTCTTAGGGTGACGGGAGGTTGATGAGGGTGGTGCTTGGGTGGTGAGCTTAGGGTCGGCAAAAGGTCAAGGCAACTAGGGCTCTGGTCAGCAATGGGAGCTCGAGAGGGGCGGGCCTTAGGGTGGTAGGAGCTTAATGTGGGTAGTGCCCAGGGTTGAAACGAGGTTAAGGTGAGCCATGTGGTGGGGGCCTAGGGCCGATGTGATCATGCGATGGTGGGGCTCGAAGCCGGTGAGGCTTGGGGCGACGAAGTTGTGGTTTTGTGTTTTGGCTGTATGGATAAAAAATTAACATTATTCCACTTTCGAAAGTGGACATCACCATTTTGGTGTTCATGAGATGCAAAACTTAAAAATGGCATTCACACTATTGCAATATCGATTGTTTGCATTTTGGCATGTTAGAAATGTTTAGGCATGCAAAATATCCATCATGCATTCATGCCCTTTTTCTCCCCTAGGACCTCCCATCTCTGTCTTCACAGCAATGGTACTTTAGAGCCAACCCCAATATCTTCTTCCCTGCCATCTTCTCATTCCCTTCGATGGCCGTCCATGCTCGGACATTGCCATGGTGAACACCAAATGTTCCATCCTCCCTGGTTGTTTCCCGAGCCGAGGATCCCCACTCGCATCACTCCCTTTGAAGCTCCCGCCGGCATCTCCATTTCCTCCTTGGCCACTCTTTGGTCGAATTGACATTGTCGATGCCGCTGCCGCTAAAGCTCCATCTTGTCTTATTGCATCGCTAGTGCCCATCGCCCACTTGGCTTCTTAGCTCCTCTACTTCGTGTAGCCCGGTGGAGAGCACCCAACTTGCCCTTGATCTAGTGATGCCTAGGTCTCAAAATGAATCTTTTGTGTTGGCTATTAAAAGAGAGAAGAGGGGAGAATGACTGCGTACCGACGGCACAACCGTTGTCTGTCATGCCTTATAAAATGGAAAATATAGGTAAAAACATTTCTAATAGGGAAAAAAAGGAAAAATCAACATGACTATTGTATGTCTAGATCATGTATACCCTTTATAGTGTAGTACGAACAAAAAAAATGCTAGAGCAGAGGGTAATCTTGTCACTTGCTAATAGGTCGTGCAGGGACGGTTGGTGGGTCGTCCAAGCTATTTTGCAGGGGCCACAATTTGCGAAAGGGACGATGAGATGAAGCTTTGTTGAAGGCGGAGACTACATTGTGAGGCATTCGACCTAGAATTCAACGGTCGCGACGGATTTAGAGGGATAAACATCGTGAGGGACGTGATACATGGTTATGGACAATTGTAACAAAAGGAAAAATTCTCTTTTTCTTGTCCTGGCCTCCTTGTAAAAGTAGGGGTGTTCCTGTGATCATGTTTGAAACTTTGTCTTGTTGTGTCCTCCTGACCTATAATACACATTGGTGTATCACTACAAGTTTATTGTTCAATTGGCTTGTCGACAATAACATTATGGAATGATGTTTTAAAGTTTCACATGTTGAGGATGGTATACGGTGAAGTCCACCCTTGAAAGTGATATAATGTTAATTTTCTTGTATATATATCATTTGACGTAGCAACAAAATTATTTCTAATATTAAAAAAATTTAAGTTGTAGAGGAGAAAGAGATGAGAGGCGATGGGTACATTTTTAGAAGGCGGCGAGGGAACCTGGCAAGCTGGGTCAGTATGTGGAAATGATGGTGGCCGGTTAAGGGCTGAATTAGGCCACATGCACCTGTTGGTGTCATTGTCACTGGGCTGAGTTGTGCCTTGTGTCAAGCAGAGCGAATTGCAACCAAAGTGGGCGGAGTAATGCATCAGGCGATACTATATAACTCATGAGGCCCTTTTCTTTGTAATTTACATTAAAATTAAAAGATATCGCTAAAAATTCAATATTTTTATACAAATCAATGATGTAGTACTTTATTATCATTTCTTAGAGTTTCTAAAATATCATTTTATAATTTTTGGGCTCTAAAGCCTCTCTCTCAATGAGTCACAACTTTTTCATCTTATAATTTTCGGTTGGTTTCAACCGAAAAGAACAATATCAAAATGTGCAAACTGTAGTTAGAGTTTTCATGGGCTGATTAAACAGCCATTGGTTGAACGGTTAAATGGCCTTTAACTAATCTTAGATTTGGGCGCATGAGATTATCTAAGCACAAAATCTTAACAAAACACTTAGCCAAATCATGAACACCTAAAGACAACCATGAATTCATACATGTACTTGATGATGCATGATGATGTAGATGGAGCTGGTGCTGAGAGACATAGTGGACATAGGAAGAGGGAGCGATCTGTGGCGGTTGTTGTTGATGTGCTTCAGACAACGACGATAGTCTTCCCACTCACTTCAGCGCACCCTAACTTTGTCATATTAGAATTTACATCAAATTAAATCTAACTTATTCTTTTTTCTTCTTCCTCCTCAACCCAACTCTTCATTGAACTCAATTCATTTTTCTTTGGTCACCCAAGTGCGTCTCCTCACACAGCCATGTTGCCTTCCATTAATTGGTTAGCCTCAAAGCAAGTGACGTCTTGCCCCAGCCATGCCACATCTAGATGGTTAGCCTTTAGACCCTTTAGATTGACGTTGCCGAAGTCACGCCACCTCTTGTCGTCTTGTCGACCCGCCTACTGGCCATGCTAACTTGCTCCTAATCGCATGATGAGCCTGAACATGCATCACACACCGCTATAGAGCATGCATGACACTGGTTCTAGTTTCAAACGATTGTAGACTCGGTTTTTGAACTGACATAAAACAACAACATTGATGTACACGATCATATGTGCCGGTTCATAATGGACAATGATGACCCATTCTCACACCGTATAAAATTATAAAAGCAATATTTGACAGATAACCAAGATGTAGGATAGGTTATGCCATCTGCGATAGCTGTAGTGTCATGATTATGCGATTCCGCCACACCGTGATAACCGTGATTTAAATCATTGGTTACATTTCAGCTGATAGATATATGTTCAGAGTGGCTAGTTTGAATGAATAAACTGATTGAGTTCGAATGAATAATATTTAGTTGTGTAAGTGACTAAATGGATAAGCTGGTCGAATAAATAAGATTAAAGCCCAGTTCTCTACACATTATTTGACTTATTTGCTTATCTTTATTTACAATATAAATAATTTGGTTTTTTAATCCGTCTTTTTTCTTATCTTGAAGGCGTGTCTAAAAACTCTATAACAACAAGTTAAACAATGGGGACTCGGCTCAGGCCACCTCGAAAAGCTCTTAAAATTTGAAGATAAGTTAGATAAGTAAATAAATTAAGGGAGGCACTAGCTCACAGGCGTCTGCACTCAGCCAACTGTGCAGGCGCCTGCAGCCGCTGGCCATGCAGCACACCATGTAAATTAAAGCCATGCAACAGATGCAACAAAAAAGAATTCTCCCTTTCCCTCGACCCAGTTCCTTCCCGCGGCCTTCTCATCCCAGCCCAGCCTCGCAGCCGCAGCAGCCGTCCGCCTGGTGGGGCCCACCAGCTAGTCCCTCGCCTCCCCTCTCTCACTGGACAGCCGGCCCCACATGTCAGCTTCATCTCTCACCTCCCGATCCCTTTCTGCCTCTCTGTCTCCCTCTGGCGCCCGCTCTCTCTCTCTCTCTCTCTCTCTCTCCTCTGCTCAGCAGTTGCCGCCGCGTCATTGTGGAGCAAACCGGAGCAAAGTCGCCGCCGAGGCTCGTCGTCGCACGCCGCCGCCGTCGTGGACATCAAACCCTAACTATTTTCTACCCCGAAGCACGCCGCCGCAGGGCTTGACAACGGCCGTGCCGCCAAGGTCGCCGCCGCCCTGCGCCATAGACCTCACGGCCACATCTACACCATGTTCCATCCACCTCTTGGAGTTTCCGTGTCTCCTATAAAAGCCGAGCCGTCGTGCCATCAAGCCCCGTTCCCGATTCCGCCGGCGCCATTAGAAGACCTTGCCCGAGCTCACCCATTGATTTCCATGGAGTAAGACTCCACCAGTAGCACTGCTATTCTCTTCCCTCCGTTTCCCCTCTAGAAGCTGCATCAATTGCCGACCGGAGCCTCCCCGACGCCGTTGCCATCTCCGGCGGACCGCCACCGCCGCCGCGAGCTTGAATCTGCACGGTAACCCGTCTAATTTTTCCTCCCAAATGCATGCACGCAACCATTGGATGCTCACTAACCTCTCGCCTCGCCGGAATGATCGCCGTCGCGCCGGCGCCGTCGTGGGAACCGCCGCGGCTCTGCCCCGGGGGGTGACCGACAGGTGGGGCCCCCGGTCAGCCCCATCGAGCCGCGAGCAGGCCACGGATGCGCGCTCTGGCGCAGCGAACCAGATGGGTTGCTTTCGGCCCATTATGCTAAATCAGCTGAAAAACTCAATTAAAATCCTTTTAAATTCCATTAAGCACTCTAGAATTCAAAACTAATTCATACTAAATCAGAAAAATGTCAAATAAATTTTATTAAATTTAGAAACACTCCATCCTTAAAAATAAAATATTCTCATACAATGGAAAGGTTCCTACACAGATTTAATTGAGGAATGTAAATTCTGTATATATATAATTTCTATTATTTTAAATAATAACAATAGTAATACAATATTTCAATAAATTCAGAAAATCTACACCTTTAAAAAATATATGTTTTTTAGATACTGGTGTTTCTGGATTGGACTGTGATATCGGTTTATCGTCTGACGCTACATTTGAAGGCAAGTCTCCTTGACGCATATTCTATGTTTCGATTTGTTTGTAAAATGTTTGTGAAATATTTGAAAGTAAGGATTGCATGATATTTGCTTGAATAATTGTTTGGGAATAGAGATAGTTAATATCTGAAAAAGGAAAATGATTTCATCATGATATTAATATTTTTCAAACCTAGAATTGTAAATGATACTCCCTCCGTTCCAAAATATAAAGCATATTTTGACCGGGAAAAAGTCAAACTTAGCAAATTTTGACCATAAATAAATCAAATAATATGCATCGTTAGTATACCAAAGTTGTACCAAATTGTTCATATTTCAAAGTGCTTTTTGATACAATATTATATTGTAACAATTCTTAATATATAATAGAGGAATCTAACGGTCAAACTATATCTTTAAAGACTTTTATGGAGTCAAAATATGCCTTATATTTTGGAACGGAGGGAGTATTTGAGTTCATTTTGTAGCAAGACATGTTTATGGTGAAATGATGGAATTTGGTAAAAATGATAAGATACATAACATGAAATAATGGCCACTTGGTTGAAAAGGTTGCGTTATTTCACGTGGAATAGTGAGGAGACTTTGAGTTTGGATTTGATGATATTAAAAGTTGGGAAAATGAGAAAATAATGCTTTCGTGTTGAAATAAAGATTTTGGTACTAAAAACCTGTATTTGACTGAGAAGGAAAAACGACTACCGTTAGGGTGCAGGGTTGCCCTGGTAAAATGGAGTCCGACGCCTTAATCAATCTAAGGACTGTTTTCCTGTGAATCTATGAACCGGGCTTATACAGTACGACCTCGGAACTCGTGTATGGGGATGAGCTTAGCTAAGTAAGCCTAGGAAGCTACCGAAAACTATTCCGATTTGAAATCGAGATGCCAACGAATGGGAACTCGGGCCGATCCTTGTAGCACTAGTATCCGGTCATTCGAATTGTCACCTCACCGTAATAAATATTGGACAGCGGGACGACCAGGGTCGGTCACGCGTGCTCTATATTTAATGATAAATAGTTTCCAGTAGATTTCTTGGAATAACTGGCTTTGTGCTGTGCGTCTTTGGTTTGTATCCCGATATTCTGACAAGCACGCACTAGCAGTTGAGGGTAAAGTGTACACACTCTGCAGAGTATTTCATAAACTATAATGATAGTCGCGCTCTCGGTTATGAGCACGCTTGGTGACTGTTCATATGGTAGCTACATCTATACCTCTTATCCCTTCAAAATGCAAAAATGGATTACTGATTCAAAGGTGACAAAAAGAGACATTTATGATTTCCTTCTTGTATTTCAATGATTTCTACCAAAAAGAAAATAGTTAAAATAAAGAAAGGTTTTATGACGAAAATTTTGGAAGATTAAAATAAATAAAATGTCCTTTGTACTAATCTTTGCATTTCATACATTCCTTAGACTTGTGGAGTACAATTGTACTCACGTTTCTTGCTTTTATTTTTCTTTTCGAAAACCTTTAGTTGGAGAACCGTCCCAGGAGGACAAGGAGCTCTTCGCAGCTGGTGACTTCGAGGGGTATAATGAAGCTTAGGCTATGTTCTACTACCACTATGCCTGTGGCGTGAAGTTTAGAAGATTAAGTAAATCCTGTTCTACTACCACTATGCCTGTGGCGTGAAGTTTAGAAGATTAAATAAATCCTGTGATCTAAAACCGTACTTTAGCGAGTACGAGTATCTATATTCCGCTTATTATGTTATGCGTCGGTCTGCGTACCGACTTGGTTGTACTATTTCGCGCTCTAGCCCTATGTATTCGAATCTTAAATAAATGGCAATGTATCTTTCTGTTTCGGGACTGTGTGCACCACTAGCAATGATCCTTGGGACTAGTGCGGTAATACAGAGAAGGGCACGGCTTTGTCAACCGGGTCCTGACAAAAAGGGACGATGAGATGAAGCTTTGTTGAAGGCGAAGACTACATTGTGAGGCGTTCGACCCAGAATTCGATGGTCGTGACAGATTCAGAGGGATAAACATCGTGAGGGACTTGATACATGGTTATGGACAATTGTAACAAAAGGAAAAAAAATCTCTTTTTCTTGTCCTGGCCTCCCTGTAAAAGTAGGGGTGTTTCTGTAATCATGTTTGAAACATTGTCTTTTGTGTCCTCCTGACCTATAACTTACGGGCATAGGCACCCTCTGATGGGTGTGGCATTACCATTTATTAATACACATTGGTTTATTGTTCAATTGGCTTGTCAACAATAACATTGTGGAGTGATATTTTAAAGTTTCACGTGTTGAAGCATGGTATATGATGAAGTCCACTCTTGAAATTGATGTAATGTTAATTTTCTTGTATATATATCATTTGACGTAGCAACAAAATTATTTCTAATATTAAAAAAATTTAAGTTGTAGAGGAGAAAGAGATGAGAGGCGATGGGTACATTTTTAGAAGGCGGCGAGGGAACCTGGCAAGCTGGGTCAGTATGTGGAAATGATGGTGGCCGGTTAAGGGCTGAATTAGGCCACATGCACCTGTTGGTGTCATTGTCACTGGGCTGAGTTGTGCCTTGTGTCAAGCAGAGCGAATTGCAACCAAAGTGGGCGGAGTAATGCATCAGGCGATACTATATAACTCATGAGGCCCTTTTCTTTGTAATTTACATTAAAATTAAAAGATATCGCTAAAAATTCAATATTTTTATACAAATCAATGATGTAGTACTTTATTATCATTTCTTAGAGTTTCTAAAATATCATTTTATAATTTTTGGGCTCTAAAGCCTCTCTCTCAATGAGTCACAACTTTTTCATCTTATAATTTTCGGTTGGTTTCAACCGAAAAGAACAATATCAAAATGTGCAAACTGTAGTTAGAGTTTTCATGGGCTGATTAAACAGCCATTGGTTGAACGGTTAAATGGCCTTTAACTAATCTTAGATTTGGGCGCATGAGATTATCTAAGCACAAAATCTTAACAAAACACTTAGCCAAATCATGAACACCTAAAGACAACCATGAATTCATACATGTACTTGATGATGCATGATGATGTAGATGGAGCTGGTGCTGAGAGACATAGTGGACATAGGAAGAGGGAGCGATCTGTGGCGGTTGTTGTTGATGTGCTTCAGACAACGACGATAGTCTTCCCACTCACTTCAGCGCACCCTAACTTTGTCATATTAGAATTTACATCAAATTAAATCTAACTTATTCTTTTTTCTTCTTCCTCCTCAACCCAACTCTTCATTGAACTCAATTCATTTTTCTTTGGTCACCCAAGTGCGTCTCCTCACACAGCCATGTTGCCTTCCATTAATTGGTTAGCCTCAAAGCAAGTGACGTCTTGCCCCAGCCATGCCACATCTAGATGGTTAGCCTTTAGACCCTTTAGATTGACGTTGCCGAAGTCACGCCACCTCTTGTCGTCTTGTCGACCCGCCTACTGGCCATGCTAACTTGCTCCTAATCGCATGATGAGCCTGAACATGCATCACACACCGCTATAGAGCATGCATGACACTGGTTCTAGTTTCAAACGATTGTAGACTCGGTTTTTGAACTGACATAAAACAACAACATTGATGTACACGATCATATGTGCCGGTTCATAATGGACAATGATGACCCATTCTCACACCGTATAAAATTATAAAAGCAATATTTGACAGATAACCAAGATGTAGGATAGGTTATGCCATCTGCGATAGCTCTATTGTCCATGATTATGCGATTCCGTCACACCGTGATAATCGTGATTTAAATCATTGGTTACATTTCAGCTGATAGATATATGTTCAGAGTGGCTAGTTTGAATGAATAAACTGATTGAGTTCGAATGAATAATATTTAGTTGTGTAAGTGACTAAATGGATAAGCTGGTCGAATAAATAAGATTAAAGCCCAGTTCTCTACACATTATTTGACTTATTTGCTTATCTTTATTTACAATATAAATAATTTGGTTTTTTAATCCGTCTTTTTTCTTATCTTGAAGGCGTGTCTAAAAACTCTATAACAACAAGTTAAACAATGGGGACTCGGCTCAGGCCACCTCGAAAAGCTCTTAAAATTTGAAGATAAGTTAGATAAGTAAATAAATTAAGGGAGGCACTAGCTCACAGGCGTCTGCACTCAGCCAACTGTGCAGGCGCCTGCAGCCGCTGGCCATGCAGCACACCATGTAAATTAAAGCCATGCAACAGATGCAACAAAAAAGAATATTAATCTATAATAAACAGAAAACAAAAATAAATCTATAATAAACAGGAAGCAAAATAAATCTATAATAAACGTAAAACAAAATATATCTACACAAAAATCAACCTCGGGCAAAAAATTCCACTATCGCGAAGCGTTTTTTTTCCATAAATGCAAATGTGAAAAAACAGTAGAAAGAAAGTGGAATTTTTTGCGCCTCAGATGCAACAAAAAAGAAAATTAATCTATTATAAAAAGGAAACAAAAATAAATCTATAATAATTAGGAAGCAAAATAAATCTATAATAAACGTAAAACAAAATATATCTACACAAAAATCGGCCTCACGCAAAAAATTCCACTATCGCTAAGCGTTTTTTTTTTCCATAAATGCAAATGTGGAAAAACAGTAGAAAGAAAGTGGATTTTTTTGCGCCTGCACGTTTTGACTAATTGCGAGCGCCTATAAAATAGCAATTACGATAAATTAAATAAGACTAGGAAGAACAGGCCCAAAAACCACTTTGAACGTGCTAATAATATACTCCTATATAAGAACGAGATGTACAGTAAGATGGATCGCATATTTGCATGGTAGCATGCGCTTTCACTCGCGAGCTCGCACTGGTCTGGTGCTACCTGCCCTCGTCCATTCCAAGGAGAGACCGTGGCAGTTGGCAGCCAGGAAAAGCGGCGTCCCGCGGTGCCGAGGAAACCGGGCGGCCCCGCGGCACGCAGGTGTCCTCCCCCACTGGCGGAGGCGATCGCGACCGCGAGCGCGGCCGGCCAGCCAGCCAGAGACCACGAGACGACGCGACGACGACGACGACGACGGCGACGGCGGCGGCGACGACGCGGCGAATGATTGGGAGAGGCGCGAGGGTGGGCGCGCGTACGGCGAGCGCGGGGGCGATCCGGGTCGGAAGGCGACAAGGGGAAGTGGGCCGCGACAAGATCCATGATCCTAGGAGAGGAGGATGGTACTCCCCCTCGCCCTGCCTGGATTTTTGTTTCTTCCCCCCACCTCCGCGCTTGTCTCCACCCGCTTGGATCTTGCCGGATTCCCCTCTGCATTATTTCGCCGATGCGCGCCGTGCCGCTGCGGCCGGCCCAAAAATGCCTGCGCGATCGCTCGCCTCCCGCCTCCCGCCGCCCGCACTAGGGTTTGGCTCCACCTCCCCCGGTCGATCGATCGCCGCCGCGGCGGCTGCAGCTTTTTTGATTGCCAAAATTAGTGCCGAATTTGAGCTGGATCGAGTCGATTCTGCATTCTGCCGCCATGGACGAGGGTTGTGTACTAGGGATGCACGTTTTGGGTTCTGATGCGTCCTCTGGTTGGTCCTAGGGCTGAGGATTCGCGGAGCATTGGATCATGCCTCCTTATGGAACAATGGATAGTTGCCCTTATCCGCGAACACTGCAGTGTCCTCACTCTCAACGGACGCATGCTCTGACAAGAGAGAAATCTGCATAATAATTATTCAAATTAGAGGGCCCCTAGACCTCTGTAAAATCACTGGAAGGTTGACAACACTACAACAGTGGGGAATATGTGCAATGGGCAATGGCAAATTGGCAAGAGATCCACTGGCTGAATATGAAATTACCATTATGCTGATAAGCAAGCAGATGCAAATTGCTCCTATGATCATCATTTGTTCGTCTGAACTTCTGCACCTCGCTTTCAGTTTTGTAGTGCTGAATGAGTTACACAGGGATGTTATAGTAGAGCGTGATGTCTACTTATATTTGTCCCGATTAGCTCATTTGCATACCAAATGACTTTGCAAAATTTCACGCTAAGCTCAAGTTTGAGCTGAGCTTGTAATAAGGCCATAAGTCGTAACATTCTCATGAAAAATAAGTCCATGGCAAACAGAAAAACTTGAGGCAATCATCAACGACAGAAAATGCCTGGGTACTTTAACTTTTCCAGAAACATTAAAAAGTTTAGTACAGAACAAATTAATAGTACCATAGTATGGATAATATATGTGGTTTTTTTTTAGCTAAAAGTACACATCCATCCACAAAAATAATTGCTGTTTACACTTAGCATTCTTTAAACCTCAGTAGGATAAGAGTTTGGAAAGACTTGGTCAAGTAAACAAGCATTTAGGGGTCAGGAGAGTACGCAGTGGACAAAATAGTGCCAGTATGGCCAAGATGGGGAGGCGTGCTAGGTTCAGTCACATGATACATGTAAGGAGGATTGTTCTGGCCTTCTGGCAATAGTAGATTAGAGGGTGGGGAGGGAACTATATTTGATTGGTGCTCATGGCTTGAAGGATGAACCTATGTTGGTTAGAAGGTCAGATCAAGTGTGAGTGGATTAGGGAGTGGGCAGGGAGTCAATAAGAAGAAATAAAAGGAAGTATGACACCCTTTTATGATCGTTAAGCTTCAATTTCTCAAACATTAACCACTATGACATAAGCTATAGACGATTTCATGGGTTGTGATCGGTGAGATACCTTTATCCGGTTGACCCCATTAGTAGTAGCCTCTGCAATATTTTGGTCGCATGGCATGAATTCTGTACCAATTATCTCAGCAACTGGAAAACAAAAGTATACCACCTTTATGTATATTGACGATACTGTATTCTGACTGGACTGAAATGAATATTTTGTTTGTTGATGTTACTAGACTAACACCCAACTAGTTTCTCAATTCACTGCAGGATCATTGGGATTCTAATTAGAGAGAGCTATTTTTAGTGTCATAGTGTTGTTCAAAACTGGATGTCGGGAATGCTAAGCTTGTCCATGGCAATTACATTGTTTATGGGAATGCAGAGCAGTCAAACTTTGTGAAATGCACTCAGATGGGCCATGTGGTAAGCTCAATGCCTGGCATTGTCAGTTATGGTAAATCTGGTTATTACTACATTCAATATACACTGATGGTCTAGTATGGGCCTGAATATGTTCTGCCATCAGCTATACCTACAGTGATCAAATGGACCTTACCCCCCCCCCCCCCCCCCCCCCCCCCCCCCCCCCCCCCCCCCCCCCCCCCCCCCCCCGTTATTGATAAATTTTACCAGTCTTGAGTTTACCAGATATTACATCACGCCAATAATTATGAATTGTGTTTCCTGAGGCGGGCAGTAGTATATTCATGAATTGGTATCAGAGATATAACTACTTCATTTACTTTCTGTGAATCTGTGTATATCTGAACTGTTCTTCGTCTTCAAATGTCTTGTTTGTTCTGTTCTCCTATTCATTAAAATGCCTGCAGAGAGTACAGCCTAGTTCTTAGCTATTCTTTTCTTTTCATGTTCAGGTCAGATAATTTAATGACAACAATGCCCTTGGGATGGTGGAACCTACCATTTTGAGGATTGGAGAAAACGAGCAGAGCAGCTATTAAGTTGCTAAATATTTTATATTGGTCTACTGTACCAGTCCAACAATCCCTGTTACACATTTAGCATTCACATTTCAAGATCAGAAGAGCTGAATCACGTGATGGGCATGTGATGGCACTCTTGGATGAATGGCATGATCATTGTGACTGCTCTTGCATCTGACACGACAGATAGGAATCATGTATTCCCATGTTGGTATGTTTCTGTGTGGTCTGTTACCATTTATACACACATTAATTTCTTAAATAAAGTCTTAGTTGTTTTTTTTGGTGATCCATGTTCCAGGAAATGATTTATGCTGCTTACAACAAAAATGCTACTCTTAGCCAAGAAATTGTTTCTTGTAATGAATTTTGTGCATTTAAGTTTTCATTTCACTAAGAACATAACCTATCACTTCTCTATTCTGGACGTGATCTTTGCCTATAACCTAAAACTGCTCTGATGCCTACGCCATTGCATTATAATTTGTTGACGACCAATATTTCTGCTGTTTTAATTAGCAAATGTTCATGGTTGAAGTGAGAAAAATGAGTTTAATATGTTAATTGGTAAAATTTTCAGGAAGCATGTTTATTTGTGATGTCGTTACCTGAACAAGAAAATCGATACTTTTCTTACTTTCACGAAAATAGTAAAATATCTGGAGAAGCAAAGATGACATGCAGAAATGGTGCCCATGCCATATCATGGTTCTATGATGCTACAATGTGTATTCCAGTTAAACAGGGTAAGCTTTAACCGATGTGATACTTTTACAACATTTGAATGAGAATTAAGAATCAAAGGAAATGACCACATTAGATAAGTATCTTCAATAACTTGGGAATGCAGATAACACCAAGATCTTGGATAACTCTTGGGAGTTGGAAATCCAGATGATTGCAGCAATTTTACTGGTAATACATATGATTTTAACCCACACTTGCTTATATGATCATGAAGGCTAGGTCAAATGGACGAATGCCATGAAGTGCAGGCAAGATGGGTAATGGCAGTGGCTACGCTTTTCATATATATTTATTTATTTTTTCAAATGCGGAATTGAAATCAGAGACATTTGTTTTGGTATGTGTTAACATCAGATTGAACCATGTTCTAAGGAGAAGCCACTGTCGATATTTTGGTAACTAAAAGCTTGTATTGACCATGCTTTGCTCCTGGAACAAAACAAATAGCAAAACAAAACAAATAAACAAATAGATCGCTGATTTTGGAAAATACAAAATAAATAGCAAAAAAAATCAAAAAAATTGTAAAATTTGCTACACTAGGAAAGTTTATCGAGATGAACAAAATGTATTTCACCACAGATTTGCTAGAACACGTCGCGACTGACGGAGGGCTCCGTCAGTCGCGACTGACCCCAGCTAGAGATACAGGAGATTGCCTTGCTATGAGGCAGTGAAAGCTGAAATGGCTCCAATCAATAGGAAGCAGCTTGGCGCGCTGCTGCCGTCTACTACCCTCCGACATATTGGCATGATTCAAGGGTGCTAAGGGCCACAAGACTTTGGTACTTAGTGCCCCAAGTTAATCAAACAAAACAAGGAAAGATAACAGGTTATGTGATGAGGGATTATATTATAAGGGTCATGGATCTGAGGGAATTTATTGGGGAGGTGTGGTGCCAGTAAAAAACTAAGTAAATTTGGGGTCTTCGAGGTCTCCTTGGTAAGTCTATTTGCTGGAATCCATGGAAGAGTGTACACTCCAAGCATGTCGAACTCATCATATCATTAGATAGTTGATAGAAGGTTTGGTTGATGTGTCCATGATTTGTTTTCTGTGGTGGTATTGGAATTAGGGTAGAGCTTGGGGGTGGGTTGTCTCTGTTGAAATACGGTGTTCCACACCCCGATCACAGCTGTGCAGACGTTGGTCGGACGGCTGTCTGGGACGGTACAGTTTGTTAACAAACGGGAAGCTTTTTGGCGGACCTGCTCTGCCATGTGACGGTAGACCCTCTCATCCTGTCATTTGGTTTGTGCTGGAAGGTACGGTTGAATGGAACTTTTATGTATTCTTCGTCACTTGTTTGATGTTCTCTCGCTTCAAAATCGAGTCTGGGTTTGGTGGTAGAACAAGTGCAGCAGGAGTGCAGGACACAAGGATGGGCCATTACATTAGTTCATTCCATTACCCAACATGTGCTCTGTTATGTCTCCGTACCTGCAACTCGTTTTGATTTTAGGCCATGCTGTTGCTGCTTCTTTTTTTTCTAAAAAAAAATTCTGGATGTTGCAGGCTGGTTATATTCTTAAATTTCCCCTTGAACTAATCGGTTTCTGCTGGATAGCTGTGGCTTGTAGGTGCTGCAGGGAAATGGCAACAAAACCTACATGGCTACGTTAACCCAGCTAGCACCCGACAAGATATTGTGAGGCCTACTCAAGTCTCCCAAAGAATCAAACGTGATGTATTGCCTTGGAATCTTATAAACCTGTATTTTTTTAATAAAAAATTCAATGTTGAAATTACAACATACAAGACACAGAACTTCCAAAACTAATGCCTATACAACTTTTGGTCGTTAGCTATGTCCCTGATGGAGTAATTTTGGGAGTTTGACTGAAACATTAAATGTTTTGCACTCTGCAGTAATTGTTATATTTCCGTTGTTGAGTTAAACAAACTGTCATGCATATCTGATCCAGCGCTAGCTTGAATGTTTAAATATATTGCATATTAGACAAGCACACAACGTGATAGTACTCTTTGCAGTAGACGTGTGGCTGCACTGGATGGATAAACAAGAGATACTCCATTATTGAACCAACAGTTTCACATGAATATTTGTACTGTGTCCATTTGTTTTTGAGTTGGTCTGTCTTAAAAAAGACAACAAGATGCCATTTTAGTACTAATGAGGTGATTTGCGCTCTCATGGTTCTTTGGGCTGATATTACCTTGTCTTGCAAAATACAAAGTAAATTATGTTCATAGACAAAAATGCACTTAGGTGCATTGTCAGACAATATGTAGATTTATGTGGATATGTCTTTGTAAACACTCCCTCTGTTTCAAAATATAAGGTGTATATTTTTTTGATATGGTATTCACTGTAGAATTTTAATCATTAATTTATTTCACAAGATATCGTCAATAATATGAAAGTATTTTTAAATACGAATCCAACTATATCACATGCATAATACATAATATATATGTTTTTAGCTTAATTAGTAGTCAAAAGTTATAAACGTTGACCTTTTTAAATGCATGCACGCCTTATAATTTTAAATGTAGGGAGTACAAGTTTAGATCTCGCAGTTTAACAGGTAATGCAGTACTATTAACATGAACCTTTTGTGATTAGTCCATTTGTTGTCTCAGGGAGAAACAGGGTTAAGTCAGAATATGAATCCCGCAAAAGTAATATGTTACTTCTGAATGGCAGTGTAACTGTATAAGAATTCCATCTGCTTTCAACACATGGGGAGTGCTCAATTTAGTTATTTGGCATTAGCTGGGGACTCCAAATATAATATTAGTTACTGTTGAGTTAATCCAGATTTAAGGATCCTGCAATCTCTTTTTGCAGCATAAACAATGTAACACCAAGACTGAAGATCTTGTTTTGGAAAGCTAACCAAGAGTGAAGGGTTTATTTTTTTTCTCTTTTGGAGTGGCTGGTGCAAGGAAAGAAGGTTCCAGAAGATGCATTAGTTGACTAGCAGCAGAGTAGAGGAGATTATTGGTGAGATGTATAAGGAGGTGCGCGTTGCCCCTAGGAGGGGAACCAGATTGCACAAATTAACTAACAAAAAAGACTACAGTAGAGAAAGGACAAGAGATGATTCCCTGGTATTCTCCCATGCCCCCTACCTCCCCTCCTGGTTCTGCTTGCAATATCCATTCTTGAATTCGTGTCATCATGAACATGCATCCAACCATCCTAGAGCACACAGCCATCTCGCTCTTATCAGTTGCTACTGCAAAGCCCCTCATTTTTGTATGCTACAATCACATTAATGATGAGTTCGAAAAAGAAAGTTAGCCTGCTGTGATCATTGCATGCAGAAATCTAATCTTGTACACCACTGTATACTTTTGCAGCATGTTGTGAATAGGCACTAAATATAAGTATTACAAATGCCAGCATGGTCCCCTTCAGTCCAATTAATGTTTTGCACCATGCCGCTTAATGGCTCTAACCTTCATATTTAGGCTTAACTTGCCTTCCTCCTGAAAACCCGTCCATCAATTGCTCAATTGTGTTCTGTCACACCTTTTTAGGCTGTTATCGTGATGGTAAAGGCGTTTCTAGCCCCCCAGATTTGATAATAAAGCATGCTCATGCTTCGCATGTCGGCTAGAGGGAAGTGGAGGACTCCATGTCCAATGCTGTGTTGTGTTACCCTGTAGTTTACTCTAGCCCTACTCTTAAAAACAATCAAAAGGGTTTAACTCATTGCATGTATATTTTAATCGCAAAGGTAATTATGCTGCGTGCTGGGGTCACATGCTCTTTGGCATGCCAATTGCCTCATTTCTTTATGGCATTGTTAGGATACAGAAGAAGAATGCCATCTCGCTAGGATTAAGGGTAAGGAAGGATGCCCTCTGGCACATGCCTTCCCTTATGGGGACCAGAAACACATGGGAGCTACACATCTAGAGCTCCCCCTGAAGAGGAACAAGGGTGTGGCCCCCTTTGGAAATCTCTAAGATGAGAGCTTTCTTGCCCATAACATCACCATTCCCCTCCCCTGGTCCAAATCCCACAATAAATTACAAGTATACAACATTAAAGCGATAGTTCAAAGTTGTAGCATGTTAACTTTCAGATTTGTTTCCTTGTCTCCGGTGGCTGCTTTTTCTACTTGATACATTACAGACTGTAACACCATTATAGTAAACCGAAGATGATTTACTGCATAGCAGTGACAAGTGAATTCCTCCAGATATTTTAATATCTGATTTCCAGCATTTCTGGAAATAAAGAAGTGGCCATTAATCATGGTACAATCTTAATGGAGGCTGGCAACATCTGTGGGGAAGAATGTGCAATGAGGGGTTGGATGCTGTGCAGCTATGAGTCTTCTTTTTTCTTTTTCCGAATCGAGCTTAGCTTTGGGAAGAAGAGAAAGGCATTTGATGGAGGTAAGTCCCTCAGGTGGGGAGAAGAGCCTGCGCTCCACCTGGCCAGTATAGTGGCTGCTCTGTCTATGCCTTTGCCTTTTGTCACGAAAGAGGTAAAAAGGAGCTGTGCACTTGAAACTTTGATGCTGGCAACCTATACGTACGAGCACCATGCTACCTCTTGTCTGTGAAACTTGTGATGCGGGAACAGTCAATTGTGGTATAATGCACACTGGGCAGTGCCCTTTTTTATTTTCTGCTGATCAATGATTGGGAGTTTTAAGGCATGTGGTAGGTACTTTAGGCCTCTTTTACCCTCAGGCGGCCGCTGTATGTACCAGCTGGGTTTCTGCAGCTTGTGCCCTAGATTGTTTACACAATTTGGCAGGATGAGCCCAGGAACTCACAGCTTACTGAGCAACAACAGATCGCTCCTATCAAATTCGGCCGCCGCAGGACATTCCCCTGTACAAGGACAACTGTGACTGCATGGAAGCTTGCAGTTCTTTAATCTCACCATGAGCCGGTAAGCTGGTGAGCTGCTGGGAGAGGTCTTTCTTGTGTTGCAGGAAATGAATCTGAGCTGTACTTGGCTTTGCATGATCCAGATCCAAAACTAAAATTTGAATCATTTTGCAGATCCCAAGAGCAGCCTGCCTGCGTTGCCCTGCCTGTCCGAGCTGCTCCCCCCACAACCCCATGGAGTCCATTGCAAGCCAGGCCAATCCAGCAGAAGGTGGCCATGCCATCCTCATCCCCCCAATCTCCATTCATACCCTTGGTACACAATGTGGCAGCGAGCTGTGCCGCCCAGCCAGCGCAGTCTGACAGAGGAGATGAACAGTCGCAGGGCCCCCCCTCGCCCCTCGCCGCGGCCTGGGGCGGCAGCGCCTTTATGAGGACGAGGCTCATCGGCCGCTACAGTTCTGGTCCTCGGTCGGCCCTCCGCCGGTGACAGCTTGGCCGGACATCCTACGTGCCTTGCGCACAAATACATTCATGTGTTGTGTCACAGAGTGATGGAGCTGATGCTGAAGCAGAGCAGCGCAATTGTACGCCGTGGCCATGATCGATCGATCGATCGATCAATCCGTCCATCCATCATCCATCTGCTGCTTTCTTGGCTGCCGTGTTCGCTCCAACTGTGGGTCTCCATTTGTTCCCCTCGCAAGGCACTCTTAAATAGCCAGCACCCAGCAGTGCCCATCTCTTCCTTTAATGGCTTCTAGTCTGCATTGCAAGAGGACCACAGAGAGAGGAGGGGGGGAATGACAGAGAAGTAAACAGAGGCAACTGTGGTCTGTGGCGCCACAATCTTAACATCATTCATGCATCCTCTCCCTCTCCCTTGCACTTTCTCCTTGTTTCCTTGCCTTTCCTCTTCATGTATCAAGAACAAATGAAACATGACGTGTACAATATCTGGTCCTTCATACGCCAGACCCACCAAAACCCCATCCAAGAAGACACCCAAAATACAGAAAAAAATTGGGAGGCACAGCTCAAAGCCCTTGTAAACTGCTGCTACTAGTCTACTAATCTAAGCTGCCGCTGGGATCTTGTGCAGGATATATGTTAGTACAGGACAGAGTCACAGATGCAGAGGAGAGGGGTGGTAGCTTGCTCTACCATCCCTCTGCTCTCGAGGACAAGGCAGCATATCCTGACGAGAAGGGGTCATTTCGGTCATTCATTTTTTAAGAGGTTAGTGCCTAGTGATCGACGGAGCTCGTCTCTTCACTTCACTGGTGTGGCCGCCGCGTGATCGGACGGCTGGGACGGCGGCGGCGAGCGGGATCGGAAGATGACGGGCGCCCCGTACTGCGGGTGGAGGAGCATCAGCACGGTGGGCGCGTGGACGTAGCTGGGCGAGAGGCGGAAGTCGAAGCGCTGCAGGATGATGGCCACCGTGAGCTTCGCCTCCAGGAGTGCCAGGTTCTGGCCGATGCACATGCGCGCGCCCAGCCCGAAGGGGATGAACGCCGCCGGGTGCTTCGCCGCCCGCGCCGCGCCGCTGGCGAACCGCGCCGGGTTGAACTGCGCCGCGTCGGCGCCCCACAGCCGCGCGTCGTGGTGCACCGCCATGATCGGGATCAGCAGCTCCGTGTCCCGCGGGATCAGGTACCCGCCCAGCTCCACGTCCGCCTTCGCCCGTCGCACCGTCGCCACCGCCGGCGGGTACAGCCGCAGCGTCTCATTCAAGATCATCCCCAACTGCCAATGCGTCAGACTCAATGCGTCAGCTCATTGATTCTCTGAAGTGATCGGAGAATTGTATCGATTATCTGAAGTGGTCGGAGAATTGTGCTTGCTGTGTCTGCAGGGAGCAGGAGCTTACAGTCTTGAGCTGGCCGAGCTGCTCGCGAGAGGGCACGCCGCGGGCACCGCAGACGTCGAGGACCTCCTGCCTGGCGCGCTCCTGCCACTCCGGGTGCATGGCGAGCACGACGGTGGTCCAGGTCAGAAGGTTCGATGTCGTCTGCTTCCCGGCGAAGAAGAAGGTCTTGCACTCCTCCACGATGTCATTCACGGTGATGGGGCTCACCGGCTGTGCCGTCCTGCCGCCGTCGCTCGCCTTGATCATGAGCCCGAGGAGGTCCTTGGCACACCCGTCGAGCTTCTTCTCGTCGTCACCGTCCTCCTGCCGCCGGCCGATGAGCGTCACCAGGTTCTTTCTGATCTCCTTGTCCAGCTTCCACGAGCTCGTGTTCTTCTTGGTCGGCAAGAACCTATGCACACAGTAAACCATCTCATCTCATTTTCTTTGTTTTGGATTACATTAATTGAATAGGGCAACAAAAATCATAAGCGCATTAATTACGACTAATCAATTACCTGTACCCAGGGATGAAGACCTTGCGAAACGCCTCGGAAGCGAAAGCCATGAGCTGCGTCTGGAGCTTGAAGACGGCCTTGCCGTCCTCGTAGCTACGGCCGAAGGCGGTGCGCGTGATGGCGTCCTCCGTCACGATCTGGAACCACTCCGACACGTCGATCTCGAGCTCGCCGGACGCGCCGGCCATGGCGTGCCACTTCTCCACCATGTCCACGACCGTCTTCCCGATGAACGGCAGCAGCAGCCTGAGGTTCTCCGTGTGGAAGGTGGGCGTGAGGACCCTGCGGTGGTGCGCCCACTTCTCGCCGCGGAGGCTGACGAGGCCCTCGCCCTCGAGCTGCCGCACCATGGGGTGCGACTCGTAGCGGTCGAAGTGCTCGGAGCGGGAAAGGAAGATCTCCCGGATGAGGTCGGGGTCGGCGATGGCCAGCCGTGGCGTGGGCCCGAACCAAATGAGGAACGTGGAACCTGCGTGAGAGGCAACACCGGCATCAGCAGCAGCAGCATCAGCAGCAGGGTCAGTAGTGTTCAGTGATCCAGTGAGCAAGCTAGCCGCTGATCAAGAAGGAAGATCGAGGAGGGAGGAAGCAAACAAGCCGCCCAATGATTAGCCAGGGAGGCCATGTTACACCACATCAGCACCCACCAACTGCCAAGGGGGCAGGCCAGGGCACGGCAGCCAGGAGAAGATGCTGGATACGTACACAACCACACACCCCACACCCCAACCCCAGCAGCAGGTACTACTACGAGTACGAGCACAGGAGCACTGTTACTACCACACCGTACAAATATACAATACATGATGCGCCGCTGATTCCTTCCAGCAGTGCATCGCCGGGATCGATCGATCATCGCAGGCCGAATGCACCAGGCTACAAGCGCAAGGATGGCAAGAAGAAGACAGCGGCGGTGGTGGCGGAGGAGGGAGGAGGGAGGAGAGACAAGGCGCGGGTGCGGTGGGCATAATTGGAGGTGGCGGGGAGCAGAAAAGGAAACGTGTAGGCTCATGTCGCCGGGGGGCGGCAAGTAGGAAATAGACCCTGGCCACCTAACCGGGTTGCAGCCGGGGGACAGCGAAAACGAGAGACAACTACAGCAAACCACTCCGACAAGCCCAGGCGCTCGACATGCCACTCAATGCATCCTGTCACTTGGAGGAGCCAGCAGCATTCCGGCATCCCAACCCGCCGGGCACAGGGCACAGCCACCACCATCCAAGTTGTTGCTCCTCCTCATCCTATTCTTCTTCTTGCTCGGCTGCTCGGCTTCACCATTCCACTCCATTTGATCTTTTCTTTCTCAGAGAAACAGTAACAGCAACAAGAAGAAGACGAAGCAGAGAAGAAGAAGATGATGATGATGAAGAAGCAGAGATGGTGATGCTGGCGATGAGTGAGGAGGCCATGCAAGGAAGGAAGCAGGGTGACGTGTAGTGGTGTACGAACCGTAGATTTTCTTCCAGTGGTGGTAGAAGGCGAGGACGCGCGGGAGGACGTTGTGGGAGCGGTAGGGGGGCGGCATTGGCTTGGCGGAGGCGGCGACCATGAGTGCCACCATCTCGCGGACGCAGCCGATGAAGAAGCGGTAGCGGGGGCCCCTGATCCCCTGCCGCGCGAAGTGCTCCTCCACGCGCCGCGGCCGCCACCACAGCACCTCCAGGAGCTTCAACGCCACGTACGCCGCCGCCGCCGCGCACGCCGCAGCCGCCGCCCACCCCCAGCCCATCGCCGGCGCCACCCAACAAGGCAATTCTCCTCCTCCTCCTCCTCCCTCACTGTCCCGTCCTCAGAGAAGCAGCGCAGAGCACTTGGGCAGAGGAGAAGAGAGCCTGTGGCTGCGCCTCTATGTGTGTGTTGAGAGAGAGAGAGAGAGAGAGAGAGAGTGAGGTGGCAGAGGGGGGGAAGGAGAGACGTGGTGAGGTGGGAGGCGAGGAGAGAAAGCGGGGGAGATTTATATAGGAGGCTGGCTGGGCTGGGCTCGCAGCGTGTGTCGTGTGTGTGTAGGATTAGTCATTTTAATCAATTAACTAATCAAGGGAGGGGCAGGGGCACAATGGTCATTAAAATAAAAAAATCGGGAGTGAGAGAGAGAGCGCAGAGGGATGTGCGCTGCTGCTGGGAGAGTGAGCACTGAGCAGGGCCGGCGCCGTTGGGGCCGCCGTCGCGGGGATTAATGGGGGTCAACCCAAATTGGCAACTTTGTTCTCTTTTGTTTTGGCCCCTCTCTCTCACTCTCTTTCTCTCTCGCTCTGTGGCGTGGGGCCCTCCCTCCCTCCCTCTCTCTTGGTGTGGGCCCCACGCCGGCGTACCGTGCAGATTACTGCTCCACTTATAATCGCTGCACCATGAGCCGTGAGCAGTGCGTGCCACAGCCTCCCCTGGGGCACTCTCTTATTCCTCCCCTAGTGTCATAGGGGCGCACTCTTATTCCTCCCCTAGTGTCATATACTGTCACTGACCACTCATGCATGCGTTATAACACTCTCATGCTACCTTCCTCCTCTTCTCTTAGCTCTGCACTGCACTGCATGTCAGTTTTTTGTTGGCGTGTCATGTGTGTGTGTGTGGGCTGTTTCTTTCCTACTACTTGCTACAATGGCTCTTTCCTGGGTGGGGGGCGTTTCGTCACCTGACGAGAGTGATGAGATATCTTGGGGGGTTATGCGTGTGGATGCATTTCGTTGCATCAGCTATGGTTCTGCCTTATGGGGGATGCAATGCATTGCAGGGGAAGGGGAAAAAGGTTGTGTCGCCTGGTGGGGTCCCCCTGACGAGCGTTAAGCTTGCAAGAGAGACAAGGGCGATTGAAGGGTTGGTTTAAGGCGTAGGATTTCGGTTAGAGAGAAAAAGGAGAGAGCTGGAAATTAAAAGGCGTGGCTATGTAAACCATGCTGTTAGGCTGATAGGCTCGATTCAATCCAGGATTTGGCGTCGCTCATGTTGTTTTATAATATTAGGAGGGAAAGCATGCTTGCGCTCGCTGTTGTGTTTCATGACCGTGGTGTTAGCATTTTATTGTCTTTTTTTCTCATTACCTGTTTGTATGGTTTGACCTGAATTCCCTATTAACGCCCGCGCTAATAGCTTCATCCATCTACAGGTGCTGAATTTTGCGGCAATGGAGGAGGACAACAGCAGCGGGATGAAGACCGAGGAGAGAGAGGTGGTGCCAGTGTGCGGAGAGCTATGAGCCATGGCGGCACCGGTGGAGCAAGCAGCCGAGGGAAAGGGGCAAACCCTAACCCTATAGATGCTCAAGGAGTGGGGTTCACAGAAGAAGGCGGAGGGGAAGGTGGGATGCGGCGGGGAGAGGTTCGGAAGGAGAGAAAGGAGACGGCCGGTGCGTTAGGGGGTAAGTGACAGCGACAAACAGGGAGGCGTAGCAGAATGGCCATGTCTAGGAGAAACAAAGACGTGGGGGAAGAAGAAAGGGTTTTCTAGGAAAAGGAAGGGTTTTGAGACGAAAAATGCAACCTACAATAAACAAAGTAGAAGAGGGGCAAAAATAAGAGACAACAGGGAAGGGTGCATGCGCAGGAGAAAAATAGGGGACGAACACTGGGGTGCGAGAGCTAGCTCAGTCAGCCACCCAGCCAGGGCGCCCGCCTCGTTGGATAGCTTGCGGTAGAATCAAGTTTATGTGGACAGTCAGATCATGTGTCACGTAGCCGTTTGGGCCAGAGCAGATGGCCGAGGTTTCTCGGGTGACATGGCCTTGAGTTCACTGCGACTTATGTAAGACAAGTGTATGTTTGTGCTGATAATTCAGCATCATATCACTCACTAGGTGTAACTAGCTGATGATTAAAATATTTTTAGATGCATTTGTAACCTCTACATCTTTAATTTGCATCAACTTAACAGCAAGCTGCAATTCTTTATTTTTTCCCCACTTTTTGAATTAATTGGTGCGGCAAGCTCCGTTTCTTCATCCCTCCTTCCCTATGGATTGTTGCATTATTTTCTGGTCGGTTTTGTTTGTTACATATTAAGCCCCCGGAATTGGAGGGAGCCTTATCTGCTGGTGTTTTTTTAAAAATAAAAGACACTCATATTAATTGTGTCTTGTTCTTTCCTACGACCCAACAAGGTGTGTGGTTCCTCCGGCCTACCTCCTTCCTCCCAAAATATCTTATTCTCCACTTCTTGTCAAGTTCGAATGCAAAAGGAGGGCCTCTTTGTTTGGAAATTGGAACTACCGACGCCCTATATCATGGATCAATGCCCAATGAACTGAGTGATGTTACTTGTACCTGGTAATGTAGAACAACACATGCTAAAGCTGACCTGATGGAATCAACAGGCAGTAGTAACAAGATGTTGGGTTTTGGAGAGATCACGGATCAGCTAGCTGGTGGTGCAAACATCTGGTGTCCCCATTGATGGTACAGAGCTGTTTCCATTGTACATTGATTACTTGGCATGATTGGAGGAAAAGGGTGAGCGTATAGTATACCATACACCATGTACATGTTGCCTAAAACTTGTAGAGTCCCTAATCCAGCAGATCGATGGTGCATGCTAGCTCCCTCCAATGACATGACTTTGCACAATAATGCACAACTGGCATTGCTGGTTGTACATCACTAGCTAGCTTAAAGCCTCCCCACTGCTCACCTGATGTGTTGCTCACCTAGCTAGCTGCTTGGTCCATTTCTGCTGAGCTACTATAACTGGAGCTGCAAATGATTAGGAAGCGTCACTATAGCCATGTCTGGCACATGTGTATATACATATGTACATGCGCCAGTGCATCACTGCTCAAAGAGATATATATCATCGAACATACATGGTAGTCTATTAGTATATATGAAGTTCTTTGATCAATTCCTTGCTCGGCCTGATGCATCAGAATGCAGGTAGTACACATGCTGATGGAGAACAAGCTCGACCTAGGCTTGGTGGATGGATCTAGGCACTGTTGCATGGAGCGCTGTGCCGAGAGAAAGTGCCAAAGTTTCCTTCTGGGCGCTGTGTGCGATGTGAGGAGCTAGCTAGGGCACTGCAGGAGGCATGCAGGCTGCTGCTCTGTGCGCAGGGTGGCCGTGGATGCACTGAGCTGGCCGGGGGGAAAAGACTTGACATGCAAATGGAGGAGCAGGGTCAGGTCCAGGTTATATCTACCCGTGCCCATTTTATCTCGTGCTTCTGCTGAGCTATCACGCACTATACCACATCCAGATGGGGTAAAACGTGAGACCATGCATATATGCACACAGTGTTTAGTGCTAGTGTGTATCATGCATGTGGTACGTACGTACACCTACCCCCTGTTCATGTACTTTATGCAGCAAATATGAATGGATGATATATCACGATCGATGTTCATGTTGGGAGTGTGCAGGGGCTAGCTGAAACCAACTGTTATTAATGGATCAGCTATGATCAATCGTCGTCACATCGATCCTACCGGAGCTTGCAATCATTTGCATTCTTCTTTTCCTCCTCCTCCCTCCCCTCTTCTTGTTGAAGAATCGATCGCCGGATGAACATGGTCATGCATGCGCACACTGATACATGCAGGTATCAATCAAAACGTGAGTATGATAAGCATCCATGGGAACAATGTTGACTAGCTCTCAAACGAGCACTCATTTTGGTAGCTGGGGTGCATGCTAGCACAGCAACAATTAAAAGACATGATATTTTTTCAGTAGTGAACGGTAGTGTGTAGGAAGATTAATGCCCTTATGTTGCATTAATACTCTATATATAATTATGCATATGTTTTCCCACATTCTGTCCAGGAAATTGGGCACAATGATTGTGGATTGAAAGAATAGCCAGGAAAGCAAGATTCAATAATAATTGGCAGGGGAAAAAGGGAAATAGAACATCTCTAAGCTAGGCCCATTGCCCATCCCAATTTCCAGCGAGTGGTGCCTATGCCCTGAGCTTGATGGTGCAATGCGACACCGAACGAGAAAAAAAGGCGCAAGCTGGGAGAGAAGCTTCTCATGGGATGATCTGATCTGACGGATGGGATGGGACGGGTGGATCAGATTTGACGGCTGGATATCGACCATACGTACGTATATTCCTGCCACCACCGGTCCTCACCTTTTGGTCACCTCATCATCCTGAGTTCTTTTTTTAAAAATCGCTTTTCTAATTTATTTTAATTAATGACTCATTGTTTAATTCATCTGTCGATCGGTCCATATGCATAGTAACATTGTTAAAGTCAACTGCATATTATAGTACCCATATATCTCTCGACCACCACCTAAAAATAGTGGAGTTAAACTCCACGTGCGCTCTCAACAACCACAGGGAAACGATTGTGGACTAGAATGAAATACTTCTCTACCACTGTTACAACATAAGCCGTCGAGACACATGCATGTTGTCACGACCCTCGGTATTTCTATCGAGTCATTGTGATCGTATACTAGTACTGAATAGTAAATAAATAATAATCAAAGTAGCAGTAGAAGAACACGACCGTATCCAATCGGCCAACTCAGTAAACGTAGCTAGTAGTCCTCGTCATCTTAAAAAGGATCCTCATGATCCCAAACTGGCCTCGAACCTTCGCTTGGATAAAACTATCCGTGGTCAATATAATGAGTACACTGTTACCCATCAAGTAGTCCTTAATATGAATGTAGGTAACAACTGATGTGTAAGTTTGTCGTGGTAAAACAACACCTATCTACTTATTTTGTTATAACAACAATAATATTAGTTGAACATGAGGTGAACTCCCTATAAAGACGCGAGCTTAACCAAATAGCAACTAACGACTCATCACGCACTCTCTGCCTAAACAACACGAGCTTAGCCAAAGGACAGCTAATCAGATCAACAAGCGCTCTCTACCTAAACAACATGAGTTTAGCCAAAGGACGGTTAATCGGCTCAACAGGCACTCCCTGTCTACACTATCCCGATAACTACGGTGAGACTATTATGTGAAAACTTTCCCCCTCGCCCATAACCACGGACACGACTATCATGATTGTTTTAACTCTACAGAGTGTGTACATGTTCCCCACAAACCTTGTCTCATCTCGAAGAGAAAAAAAATACTAAACTGTTCACTTGTTACGTCTTGCACTTCGTGCACCATATCTTTAGGTTTCTCACCAATCCCAGTATACAGCAACCAGGATCGATGACTGCATTGCGCAATCTACATTCGTCCATACAAGATAGCATATCGGGAAAGTCGGTCCCCATTGAAGCCATTTGGATCGGTGATTGCTCATCACGTCTCCATCAGCTTACAAGTCCAGGGTTACATAGGTTTCACAAGTTAGTAAGCTAGGGTCAGAAGGAATAAGTGGTAGTACAATATAGTTCGGGCCGCTAGTCACAAGTGTAGGGTCCTTAGTTGAAGAGACTTCCATAACCAGCCACCAGCCTAGATTCCACCTCTTCTGGGTCTCCTAAATTTAGCACGCACCACGTTGATTTTAGTTAATCAAGCCTAAATCAACATCACGAATAAAAAACTTCACAATAAATCATTAATTTGTGGGTGAGACCTATAATTTAAAATTAATAGTTCCCGAATATACAGGTAAGTTCATCAACCATACTTGTAGGTTCCAACAACAACAACAACAACAAAATGCGGATGTTGTCAAATAAAGGTGTAGGCTGTAACGAAGGGATTTTAGTGCAACTTTTCGATTTAACATCCTATATCCTATATTGTTTAAACTTGTTTTTTAAACAATTTAAGAAAATATTAATAAATACTATTCCCTTTCCTCCGATCCTTATCTCATCTTCTTTCAGATGCTTTTTCTAAAAATTGTGAGTTATAAGAATAGAAGAGGCATCACCCAATTGACATAACTTCATATACCCGAAATATGGTCCATCGTTGCATTTGCTATTAGCCCCATAGAACTTATGTAGCTTTACCCATAAAATCGTGAGTTATAAGAATAAAAGAGGCATCACCCAATTGAAACAACTTCATATACTTGAAATATTATCCATCGATGCATTTGCTATTAGCTCTAGAAAAATATCTAGCTTTACCCATATAACAATTTATTACATGGATGGATGTAAATATGTCATTTCTTTTCAATATAACCAAGGCTTTACAATATTCCATACATCACGCACATATTGAGAAAATAAACCTCAATAATGTTGAGCTCTCCAAAATCACCACAATAACCTTGCTAGTGACTCACTTGCTCAAGCATTATGGAAAACTGCACAAGCATTGCGAAAAATCTAAGATAACGCACCGTCCACAAAGTCATTACATTTACCTTGCTAATGACTTGTGCATAAAATTTTTCATTTCTTCCATATCAATAAGTTACCTTATCATATGGATAATGATTCTTTCCTACCTTTTTAAATACATATATTTAGATTTTCTTATGCTATGGTTGTGTATAGTGTAATTTTTATTAGGAGGGCTTTTGGCGGTGGAGCTTTGACTATCTATTCTACATAAAATGTCAAATACCATGTTTTATATAAGGGTGCCTTCATAAGTCATTAGCTAAGAAATAATGCAATAAATATTACATAAAAGAAAATAGGTAATTCAAAGTGTGTCAAAGAAATGCAAACCTGTCTTCTTCGGTGATCGGTTTATATATATTCAATAGAAATTTCTGGATATTCTTGGTCAATAATTCCAGAAGTGTTTAATTCGATATATAAAAGAAAGCATGGGTAAAATCCAATAAATAACTAATTCAAAAGTGGAACAAGAATATTTTTCCCATTTTTAGCATAAAATGTTTTACAAAAATCATAATTTAAGTCCCTAAAATTATTCTATTTTTCTGGCATTTTATAAATACATTTTCTATTTATTCCAAAAAGATCATCTTCTAATTTTTCAAGGAATTAAAACCATCAAATATGAAATATTATTCTATATTTCATTTATCCTCATTTTTCAGAATTTTTAGAATCTTATCTCACATTTTATTAGAGCATCCTACAATTTTCTATTATTGTTTAAATCCCTAAACCATATTATTCCTCTACCATAAAAACCCTTCCATTTTAAAAAAAATATCTCGCCCTCAATTGCTTTGCGTTTACCCCACAGACGGAAGAGAGAATCGTTCTCTGTCCCTGTGCTTCCTATGCCTCGATTCTCTTTTGGAACTGATGCAACGATATCTACAGGCTACGCAGATGCATCACAGCCATAAAATCAACTCGCCACTTTTCGTCGTGTGTCTCTCTCTCCCTTTGCTATTCTTATATTTCTTTGTATAGATTTGATGCAAGGCCCCAGTTTGTCATTTGACTTGAACGAATCGTTGGCAGCGTATTCTTAGTGAAACTCTTCGCTTAGGTATGATCAACCCTCAAAAACTGGTTTCTAGTCTTGGTGATTGGTGGGAGAATGCTAGAAAGCATTTCTAGAAGAAGTTCGGACGACCATTACAATCGATCGGGTCGTCATATTTACTTGCGAAATATCTGAAAGAAGAGAAATAGGAGGATCTTTTAAGCGTCTTACAATACTTTTGATCAAGTTGTTCACACGATCAAACTAGATATTTTCATCAAAGAGTTGGTTTTTATCTCTGATGATCATGGTTAGCCAGAATCTATGTTGTTTGTAGCTTTTCGGTTTCTTGTTTCCCCTTCCATATTTTTGTTCTTTCTATGTTTTATGTCCTGTAAATATGTCCAGATTGGTTTCTCTCTTTAATGATATAGGAAGAGATCTTGCTATCGTTCAAAAAAAAATTAAAAGTATCATTGAGGACAAGTTTACCAGACTACCCACCAGAATCGCGTCACCATATGTAATTGGATCAATTTACTATGAAAATTAATATTTAAGAATTTATTGCTTTCCGCATTAATATTGACAACACGTGGGCTATGGGCCCACAGGTCATTTGACTCATGAGCAATAAGTTCTTAATCGTCTCAATGTTATAAAATGGCAAACATAAAAAACAAAGATTATATACACATAAATCCACTTGAGAATTCTGAAAGAAAGGAAAAACGTAGAAAAAAATCCTGCCGAGTCGTCTAAGCATTGGAGGGACCTCACACACATGAAAAAGAACGGAATTGCCTAGCATATATCGACCGATCCTTTGGACGCCGCGTGCATCGGTGGGGTCCGCGTACCATTCGCGCGACGGGCGTGGCGCTCGTTCGCTGGCTTGTTCACGTGCATCAAATTGGACGCCCGCACCAGCTGTTTCGCCGAGCGTAGCGAGCAGCAAGGAGCAACGTGGGTGGGGCCCAATGTCTTCCATTTTTTCAGCCCATGATGAGCGTGTGACTGCTGCGGAACTGCTGATTACAGGCCGCGCATCGGCCCATGACCGGACGCGGCACGAAGCCGTGCCCCTGACCGGCATACCCTAGCTGTCTCCAACAGGAATCCTAAATTTGATCCCCTATAGTCTCATATACAGGCTCCCTTTAAAAAAATCTCTCCCTATATTTTTCCCATCTCCAACAGCGTTCCCTATATGAAAATTTGTATAGGGGGAGGAAAGAGAACCCTTACATATAAGGGAATAGAGAGAAATCCTCTATTTTAAGGAACGGAATAGATAATGCTGTTGGAGCACATAGAAAAGAATCCGTCCTCTATTTTGGGGTAGAGGGTGCTTTAGGGGAGCCTGTTGGAGACAGCCTCAAGCGGGTTCTGCATTAGATCGGGCTCAAATTCTAAACAATGTAATGATATAAATATAGAAGATGGAGACTCATTGTATCCTCAATTTAAAATTAATAAAACAGAATCGTACCCTTACACCTTGTGTTCTTTGTATTCTTTGTGATTGCGTGATTGTTCGTTTACGTTTTGGACTATACTCGGTAGCAAGTTTTATCGGGGATAAAATTACGGCCCATTGCCATGGCCCACTTCCTGACGGCCCAATCGAACAGCCTCCTAGAGCCTGGCTCCTTATAAGGTTCTATCTGGCCCATGTGCATCCTGCCGAACAGCTTTCTGGTTGGCACGGTGCGTAACGGCCTAAGACTTCGTGTTCGAGTCCGACTCGAGCAAGAGTTCTGCACGGCTACGTGAAGACCCGGACGTTGGTTTCCCGGATTGGAATAGGAGTCGTGATCCCCAAGAATTGAAGTATACCTTATCTACCTCGAGATGTATTTGGTATGGTACGAGTTTGTTACGATCTCGTAGTCAGCCCGGCCCGATTATCTCCCGGTAGGTCGGTTCATCAGCACTATAAATCAAGCCTCTACGGCGTTTAGGGGGCATCCAATACGAGATCCTTGCATACAACTTCTTGTACACCCATAACCTTGCCGAGACTTGTTCTTCTTGTCGAGCTTCCACCTTGTAATCCTCTTTGATATAAAGAAAGGCTAGACGTAGGGCTATTATCTCCTTGAGAGGCCTGAACCAGGATAAAAACCCGTGTCTCCCTGTTCGTTGTTGATTACTGTTCGTATTGTTCGGCGTGTCTCCTATCTCCCCTTCTCAAGAACATTGTGTTGGCGATTGGCAAACGGCCCACCTTGAAGCAGGCCTTAGGCCGATCCCGTATCGACCCAAGGCGCGAACAGAGGACCAGGCAGGCCACTCCCGGCCGTACCAACGAAGCCGCCTGACTCGTTTGCAGCGTCTCCGGGCTTGACTAGGTCAAACCTGTGCGACACCGTGTCCCTCCCGGGCTATCCCGTAGCCCGGGAGAAGGTCCCTCGGGTGATCCGCTCGCTCGTGGGCAGGTGGCGACAGCTGTCATGACCCGCCATGCTTTCTCCGGACTTGACCGGAACGCACTGTATCTTCTGGGGACCCCCAGCCCGGGAGAGTACGCGCGGACAGTCCGTCTTGTCGTTTGCCCTCTTTGGCAGGCGGCAGATGGTTGTTGCACTACGCGATGCCCCCAACGGGTGGCGCAGGGGCACTCCAAGCGTCGGTTTTGCATTTGCCAAGACAACGCTTACACTGGGTAAAGCGTTGATTTTATACGTTATCTTGCAGCTCTAACTGCATCGGGTTGTGATTCACCTTGCACCGGGTAGCTCTTCACCCGAAGCACGCGTCTGGTCCCTGCGACGAGCTCCGTGCTCGGGGGATGGATCACCTCGCACCGGGCAGTTCTTCGCCCGGGGCGCGCGTCCGCATCGGGTAGCTATTCGCCTGGAGCACGCGTCTGGTCCCCGCGACGAGCTCCGAGCTAGGGGACTGGATGGTCTCCTACCGGGTACGTCTTCACCTGGTCGCACTTTCTGGTCCCTTTAACGAACTCCGTGCTCGGGGGCTAGATCACCTCGCCCCGGGCAGCCCTTCGCCCGGAGCACGCGTCTGCTCCCCGCGACGAGCTCCGTGCTCGGAGACTGGATCTCTTTACCTGGTTCCTTTAACGAGCTCCGTGCTCGGGGATTGGGTTACCTTCCCCCTCGTATGCATTGTCTGCTCCTAGCACACGATCTACGTCTGGGGCACATCACCTTCGCTCCTGAGCACGACATTCGCTCGAGAGCGTAATCTCTATTTTCTCGGGCAAACTCTAACCCGAGAGACAGTTCCCTTATTTTCGTTCATGCTTTCCTAGGCATCTTCATACCTGGATGCAGCAACGTGGGTCCGTTTCGCGACTTGCTATGTTCATTCTCCCAGAAGATCTGATCTTACCGAATGCGGTGGTACGCTCTTTACTACCAAGAATCCAATCCCTCCTTGATGACGTTCAGCCTCAAGTAGATGATTCACCTAGCACCGGGCAGCTCTTCGCCCGGAGCGCGCGTCTGGTCCCCGCGACGGGCTCTGCGCTTGGGGACTGGATTTTCGATTTCTGTATCGAAGGCTAGGTACTCTGCTCGGACAGATGTTGTTCCCTATTCGACGCAACAGAGTTGTTCGGTACTGGTCGGGTTTGTCCGGTCCCGAACAAGTCTTGTTCGGCTGAACCGTAACCTGTTCGGTCGCCTGTTGCACGTCTTCGTAGCAGCGTAATTTCCCTCTTCGTGATTTGGAGTCTCAAAAGGAACACCCCACTCTGGTGAGATATTCCACTTGAGTCTCGGGGGCTAGCTGTCGGGGATAAAATTACGGCCCATTGCCATGGCCCACTCCTTGACGGCCCAATCGAACAGCCTCCTAGGGCCTGGCACCTTAGAAGGTTCTATCTAGCCCATGTGCATCCTGCCGAACAGCTTCCTGGTTGGCACGGTGTGTAACGGCTTAAGACTTTGTGTTCAAGTCCGATTCAAGCAAGGGTTCTACACGGCTACGTGAAGACCCGGAAGTTGGTTTCCCGGATTGGAATAGGAGTCGTGATCCCCAAGAATTAGAGTATACCTTATCTACCTCGAGATGTATTTGGCATGGTACGAGTTTGTTACGATCTCGTAGTCTGCTCGGCCCAATTATCTCCCGGTAGGTCGGTTCATCAGCACTATATAAACCAAGCCCCTACAGCGTTTAGGGGGCATCCAATACGAGATCCTTGCATACAACGTCTTGTACACCCATAACCTCGCCGAGACTTGTTCTTCTCGTCGAGCTTCCACCTTGTATTCCTCTTTGATACAAAAAAAGGCTGGGCGTAGGGCTATTATCTCCTTGAGAGGCCTGAACCAGGATAAAAACCCGTGTCTCCCTGTTCGTCGTTGATTAATGTTCGTGTTGTTCGGCATGTCTCCTATCTCCCCTTCTCAAGAACCTTGGTTGACTTGAGATCGATATCTCAACCGTTGACAAGTTTTTTTTGCAACGGTGAGAACCTAGCACAACTCCCATATAATCTACTTCTCTCTTGTGCGCTCTCTCTCTAACCTCTTGTGGCTGTGCTAAGTAGCGCTCGCCGGCGTCGGATTTACGCTGCTCGCCAGAGTCACCTCGCCACCGCCACCTCCTCATACCTCCCTCTATTCATATCCGTCTCTCTCTCTCATGTGTGGTGCATCTTTCCAGATGAACTCATTTCAACGAGCTGGGTTGTTGGATCCAACAAGCACGACGGGACACACCGGATTTTAAGAAGAAGATTGTGAAAAAGGCGCGTCATGATTTTTGCTCTTTGGAACATTGCACTTATACGTTTGAAACATTTGAATTTGTTTGTCGAAACATCATTTTTGTTCATGAGCATTTAACTTTGTTTTGTGTGGATGATTCACTGTAGAACATTTTTTTTATCAGGTTTTAGCATATTCCATTATTTTTTATATGTTTCAACGTTCTTTTCGAGTACGAAGCACCCGTCATACTGGTTAGTTAATTTTATATCGAATGAGGTTGTACAGAATGGTACGGTTAATAGTTTAGGCGTTTGATTGGTGGAATGGGATGGTACGGTTCTTTGTCCATGCGTTTGGTTGTTGGGATGAGATTGTATGAGCTGGTTTAGATTTAGAGAATATTCCATGTTTATGTTGTATAACATGGTTCAATTGTTTTCATCGAACGATTCCATATAGTTTTGTTCTGTGGTGTATCATCTTATCATGTTTCATTCTGTTCTATTCAACTCTGTACAAATAACCAAACACGGATTAACTAAACGAGCAGGGTGTCTCGCACATTTACACGGCTAGATTTGTAATTTGGCATGACTCTTATTTCTTTTTTTATTTTAAATTTATGCACTTTAAAATTTATTGCAGCTGATAGACAATATAAACTCTTTTTTATCTTACACGGATTATTATTTCTATTATTTCTATTTTGAATTTTTTATTTTATGTGATATGGACTCTTTTAAATCTTTCATGGTCATTTTTTTTTTAAAAAATGAAATCTATATTTTAATCTTGTCCGTTATAATTCAGATCCATAACAATCTACGGTGTAGTTCTTAATTTTCTTTCTGATTATTGTGGTGATTTCTAATATTTTTACAATGTGGTAGCGTTGTTGGGCCTGTCTTAATTATATAATAGATAGATAGACAGATAAATGCAGGAGGTGCTTTCCATCTCCAATGTTGTCTCCATTAGGCCTGCTCATGGGTAGCCCGGTCCGACGTACCCAACCTGACCTAACCCAAAAAAACCCGACCCAACCCTGCCCGCCCAGTGCATCGGGTTGGGTTCGGGCCCAAAAAAACTGCACAATCAACTGTGTCGGTTTGGGTTTTAGGGTTTTGGGTCGGGTTTGTGCTTGGACTTGTGACCCGGTGCGCCGGGTCGGGCTCGGGCCAGCTAATTTTTGGTCGGGTTTTGGAAAACCCGACCCTAACCAGCCCGAACCCGACAGATGATCAGGTCTGCTCTCCATTAAGCTTTGCCGATTAAGCTTTGCCGATCGCCGATGGTTGAGAACACCATGACGTGTTTCATTGTCCGGGAAAGGCAAAACTCAATCCCCCAACAACTTTGTTGATCTATCGACACCATCATAGCCTACCTACTGTCACCATTCCCACAACTAAGGCATGAGTCTCTGCCGCTGCCATCGCCCTACAGCCACAACAACCCACCGTGGTCCTCCATCGCCCTGCCATATTTGGTGTACCAAAAAGAGTAATTTATATGACTTGAACGGTAGAAATAGAGCAAAAATATGGATCGATTGGGCAAAGCTATGTGGCTCAGAGCACCAACTGGTCGGTGGGCCCGGAGTCTAATTATACTAGGACCAAATTATATTGGAAAAATAAAAAAATTTCACCATTGATTATATTTGGATCAAATTATAACGACCTACATTAAATATCAGTATGTGTATAATTACAAAAATTAGAATAAATTTAAAATGCAAAATAAAAGAAGTCCGTTAATAAAACCGGCGACGTAAATACACGGGACGCGTCGCACGTTTACGATATTAGGGCAACACATGCACACAACAGCCGTGTCAGTGTCACCCATGGGGCACGTCCTGATGAACTGGAGGACGGCCGTGATAGGTCGTTCGCGCAACGCCAACGGGACGGGGCGTAGCTACCTATCCTGTCGGGACTCGGGACCCGAGCACGCACTCATCTGCCTGCGCCCTATGCTCGCAGCCGCAGATGGATCGATCCACCCCTGCGGATTCCGGGCTGGGTTCAGTGTGCGAGCAGAGCAGGAGCAGGAGCAGGAGCAGGAGCCGTCAGGAGAGAAGAGAAGGGCCGGGCCGGTACGGTGCACCCACCCCACGGCCTGCATGCTGCTGCTGCTGCTGCCGCCAGTGCTGGTGCTGGGCATACGATCCATGCATCGATCACGGCGACGTCGTCCGTGCTCTGTACCTGGCGTCGAGCGCTGCGGATGCGGGTGCAGGTGTGCAGGCGAGCGAGCTCAGCTAATCATGCAGCAGATGGAGGCTGCTCGCGCTCGGGATCGATCCATCCCCTAATCTCGTGTCCCAATGCAACCGCGACATGCAGGGCCTCCTGTGCCCCCGGCCCCATGCACGTACGTACGCCTCAGCCTCCGCGTACACACGACACGCGCATGAGATGAGGTGGTAGCTACCTCTCAGGCTCTCAGCAGCTTCTGTCGCCTAGCGCCACAGCGCTCTTCTATGGCTCAGGTATGCCTGTTTGGTTGCTAGCCTAAACATGCCACAACTAAGTTTAGACGTGCCACAGGTGTCTAGGCAAGTGTTTGGTTGGTTACTAACGTTGGGAAGGCCACAGCTTCTTAGGCAGCCTCAAGTACATTTGCCGCAGAAAATTTTGCCTAAGGTGTGGCGCTCAAAACGAGCGCCACAATTTCTTGCGGCAACTTGGGAGCGTCAGGGTCTTGGGGAAGAAGGCAATGGCGCATGGCTCTCGCGGAGGCGACGGCGACGACGGCCGTGGCGAAGGTGGCGGCAACGATGGCCGTGGCGGAGGCGGTGACTTGGAAGTTCCTGGGAAGAAGTCCATGGCGCATGGCTCTCGCGGAGGCGGCGACGAAGACGGTCGTGGCGGAAGCGGCACGGCAGCCATGGTGGGAAAGAAAGCCAGGGGCAGCCATCGCCAGGGAAGAAGAAAGCTAGGAACAGCTCGCCGTCGTTGCTGCACACTCCTCCGAGCCGCTCCTCTTAAATGCTGCTCGTCGATGATTTTGCAGGAGCTTGCCGTAGCATAGCTCATCTGTAGTATGTACCGGAGCAAGCTTCATTGCTAATGCTCTTTATATGCTCCATCATTTCTGATGCCTTGCATATGCTCGATGAAATGCCTACACTAGCTTAGTCAAATTTTCTCCAAAGAACCAAACGTGAACCACAAATTTTTGCCTAGCCTAATGTTAGTTGTGGTCACAAACCAAACACCACCTAACAATAGTCGAGTTAGTCACGCCACAAGTGTGGCAACCTGCTAACCTTAGGCGTGGCACTTTTAGGCGAGAACCAAACAGGCCCTTAAAGTTGCTCGTATTTTATCCTTTTCAGAAAGGGACATCTTTCGTTTCGTAAGGAGGATGCGTTTGGTTTGGTCGTACCGGATCGACTCAAACAAACCGTCGTAATTTAGTGTTTGGTTGGGAAAATTGCTGCAGGAAGAGGCCATCCCATGAAGCAAAATATTCACTCCAAAAATAGAACGAGGCGGTATGGGAGACAGCGTTGTGGCTGGGGTTCAAATTTCCCGCCCAGATGAACAGTAACTAGCGCAGTGATGCAGTGTGTGATGCAGTGGCTGCTGGCCATGCTCTTACATAAGAAACAATGGGCTGCCTATCGTCTTCGCCTTGGTTCGTCCTGGATGGACATCGTGGATGATATAAGATTAAACAACCAAACACACTATAAGCACCTTTCCATCTTACAATTCCCCTAAGAATCAAAAAATTAGTAATGTACGTATATAAACGAAAGCACCACCGGATCCATCTTCTGCAACTTTACCCTCTAACAGGAACGGAAAGGCAGAACATCATCAAGAATAGTCGAGATAGCTCGAAGCTCCGCCACAGCCACACGAGGAAGACAAAGCCGAACAATCACCTCTGCCATCCATGACCACGGTCGCTTGTCAGCCTTCGTATTTTCTAAATATAACCCAATCCGATACCTTCTTTCCTAAAAACAAACTCCAAAAGCTCCTCACTCTCACGGGGAAGCAAAACTGAGCACGCTTGAAGAGGTCTCTTCTCCTCCCAAACAATTCTTCGAAGCCTCCACCATAGGTGGCCTACCTAGATCCGTCGTGGAGGTCTAGACTTCTTCTTTTTTTCCATCGGCGAAGAAGCTCAACACAAAGAAACAACGAACAATGAGGCGAGCTTCCCGCCGGTGATGGAAAGACCATAGCCCAAGGAAGCTAACTCGCAACTCTAGCTACCCTAACATAAAAGTGCCTCACCACCGCCAGACGAAAACCTTTCAAACCTAACTTCACTATACTTCCTAGGCTGCTTATGTACAAATCCTGGCCGAGAGCCGCCGCTTCTCCACTCCAACGAAGACCCGACGTGTAGGACACATAATAATGTGAATAGAAGAGATGATGTATATACTCCATATTCTTTTAAAAGATGATGTATTCTTAATTATAAAATTTTGCAATCGATTAAACCATGAAACCAAAGTAGTTGTGTAAAGAGAGCTGTCTACAAATTAAGCAACGGCTGTGTATATACCATTGTATGTATTGTACAAGGTTGTTTATAGATGATATGCCAACTTAATTGCTATTTACATAGATCATAGATGTATGTGGCATTAGTATACATGTCAGGTCAGAAAGAGTCCTAATTGAGATTCTTTTAAATATGCATGCATGTTTCAAGCTTAGACATATTGATTAATTTATACATACTGTAGACATACATACGTAATGGTCAATTAAATCAATTCGACAATGCTGGTAGTATTATATATACTATAGTCAAGCGGATGTGATTAATTAAAACCCACGGACGGCTGCGGATGAACGGGCGACGTGGCGAATGCGATGACGCGTGGCAGCGGGCTGTACCGAGTGTGCACGCTTGTATCTATTATTGATAAGGTTGTTTATAGATGATATGCCAACTTAATTGCTATATACATAGATCATAGATGTATGTGGCATTAGTATACCTGTCAGGTCAGAAAGAGTCCTAATTGAGATTATTTTTAATATGCATGCATGTTTCAAGCTGAGACATATTAATTCATACATACTGTAGACATACATACGTAATGGTCAATTAAATCAATTCGACAATGCTGGTAGTATTATATATACTATAGTCAAGCGGATGTGATTAATTAAAACCCACGCTTTCGGTGCTCGATTGTACGCATCGTCGACTGATCGATCGACGGTGCACTGATGCTAAATATACACACGGTAATTTAATCTTCTCGTCAGCAATATTTTGGCAACATCCGGCCACCTAGCTAGCTATAGTGCTAGCTAGCTAACTTGCTAACTAACGATGATGCATATATATATGGATCGATGCAAGAAGCTTGCGGTAGTTAAATGGCCTTTTCATGAGACGGCCGGCGAGTTCTTGCGTTTGAATAATGCCTCTGCCCTTTGAACTGTTCTGAACACATAGCCGGGGACCCGGGGCTTCTGTACCAAGCCATGGCTTCTTCTTCAGCATATGTATATCATTGTCAAATATCATTGCCAACGACATGCATATGGGTCATAGATATATATATAGCCTAGCTATGTAGCTGCTCGCATGCACGTCGTATTCAGAGCAAAAGCAGCCAGTCGGTCGAGCATGCTGGACCTACACTACATGTACTGCAAGTCTTGACGAACACATGATTAGCAAGAGAACGTCGATTAGCCATAGGATTAAGCTGCCCTATCGTTATCTCGACGTACGTCTGAATTGGACGGAAAAGACTGGTCAGGTCAAGAAGCTACGCTAGCTAATGATCATCAATAATGGACAAGAAGATGACAAGTCTGCCGTAAAACAGCGCACGTTGCTACGTACCCAGGTAGCCATGCGGCTACCGATCTAGCTAATTTGCCATCACCCCTAACGATCGATCGATCAAGCAGCGCTAGATACATAGAGATATATATATAGCTATGGCAACGTACTGTGTAACCACAATAATTATGTGATAGTAACAATGGAGTCTTATCCATCTAATCCTATGGCTCAATGCATGCATGCACGGATCGATGCACGATCAGTACGTGTTGATCGAACCCGGCCTGCAGCCTGCCAAGTGCATGCATCATTACCTAGCTAGCTACTTGTTACGCTGCCATCCACACATTGGATATATGCACTCATGCTAGCTCACAGATCGATAAGGATCACGTTTAATTATCCTAACCTCGCGTTATGAAATAACAATAATGCATGCATGGCAAATTGTTATCATGTTCTTGTAAACTGTATGCGGCCGGCCTGCATGCATGCCCCAGCAACTTGCAGTGTCCCGGAATTTCCGGTGCTTATGCGCGTAGCTCTATATGGATCTCTCTTTAATCTTCTCCCCAGAATTAATCATGGCGTTGGTGAGAGACATGATGAACGGACATGTGACGTGGAGCGAGATTAATGTGTATATATATGCCCTAACATAATATATATGGATCGGTGGTGGCGCCAGACCGACAATCACCGGCAAGTACCTACAAAACTCGTTCTTTTATACTCTAGCTCGCATAGATGATACAAGATACAAGTGTATTTGATTTTCATAGGCATTAGAGACATGTAACCAATACGATACATCGCCATATCTAGCCAGGTGAGGTGACCACTCGCGAGAATTCCCCTAGGTATCGATCGTCGACAATAAATCGAGCGTATGCACAATGGTCGAGACAAACATTATTTACAATTCTTTCGTGTATATTTTTCTGTTGTTTTTCGCAATATAGTTCACTCTTGCGATGTAGACAACTCAATTTTCTGCACATGCTATCTCTCTATATATATCACAGCACATCTATATATGTGTGACAAAGCTTATACAATGTAGACGTGTACAGTTGTAATAAATGCTCTGACCATTGGATACACGAGCACATTTATGCGTAGGTTAATTAATTGTATTTTTGTCGTTATTAAGTTGGCTTAAAATAAAAAATAACATCATAAAGCAAGTGCATTTTATTGCAAACATGCCAATGCGACTTTGAAATAATAAAAATGTCCCTAACCTCTTCATCATTTTTTCTCACTCCCCTCTTCTCTAGCGAGCATGGCGGCGAGCCTTGGACAACTCGACAAGGCCACCCCGAGGGGTGCGATGCATGGCAGCGTTGGGGAAAGGGGTTATCGAAGTTGGGGAGGTATCATATAGATGACAATTCTAGGTAAGGAGGCCATCAGAGTTGAGAGAGAGGGGGAAGGGAGGATAAGGAGGCAATAGGGTGAGCGATGCACGATGCATGTTGTTGGAGGCGGCACAAGAGTAGCGGGAGGCGTCAACTTGGACAATGGCATGAGAGAGAGAGATGGCATAAGGAGGTGGAAGAAGAGGCAATAAAGAGCATTTTGGCCTTTGCATTATTACAAAAGCATGTTTGCAACAAAATGCATTAATACAGTGATATATGAAATATTTTCTATCATATAATAGCCTTTTAATTAGTTAACTAAAAATTATAAAACATACAAACAATGGCGAAGCCAAGGCCGGGCACGATGGGGGCTTTAGACTTGGGTGTTGGCTGAAAGAACCTACAACACATGATGGGCGCGGACGCGGGGTCCCGATCTTCTGGTGAGAGATGGTAAAGATAACTCGGTAAGGTGTCACGGAGACCTAAACGATCCGGCTTCCAACCCCGCAAAGGAACTGGAAATCCCGGCGATCGCCTTTTAATTAGTTAACTAAAATATTATAAAACATACAAACAATGGCGGAGCAAAGGCTGGGCACGATGGGGCTTTAGACTTGGGTGTTGGCTGAGAGAACCTCCACCACATCGGTAGTGATTTGCTAAAGGAACTCAACCTTTGTATCAATTAAATCATGGAAAAGGCTATTAGTGACTAGCAAACAATTTAACCGGTGGTGAAATGCACTAGTAGGTGTGATAATTTGCTTGGACATAATAAGACGTGAGGACAGAGGAGTAAAATCATGTATAATAGTTTGAGACAACGGTTGTCTCAAACTATTGTCATGTCAATACAGGCAACACAAAGACTTGATGGTTCGGTGCCCCTGCTTCGAATTGTGATTTGATCGTTGTGCCTTGCTTTCTAGCTGCTCTCTAGGCTAATTTGCTCAGTCTCGATCGCACTGGCAGCGTCAACATCTAGCGGCCAACTTTGATATCTAGATCTCCAATTGAATACCTAGATCTCCAATCAAATATGTACAACTGATACCTGGTACTGAAATCTCTATTATTAAATAATTTTGTTGTTTTTATTAGAACAACATATATATGTTTGTAATGGATTCTACAAAGAGATATTGTTTGCACTCTTGCCTAGATCAAAACCATAGAAGGAGTCATTGTCTTACTCTAGAAGTTGATATCATTTGTGCTTGAGTCTTAGATAGGAGTTTTTTGTTTTTAGCACCTCTTTATAATTTTCCGACTCTAGAAGTCATTGTCTTACTCTAGAAGTTGATATCATTTGTGCTTGAGTCTTAGATAGGAGTATTTTGTTTTTAGCACCTCTTTATAATTTTCCGACTCCGCCGCCGCATACAAACGCATCGCGTCGATCCCACCATGTAACAACCCACTACAAAAATATAAAACTAACCTTGATTTACCAACTTAAGGATGGTACGGATTCAATCAACCCTTTATATATGAACTAGTTGTCAATAGTTAGCTTGGGTGCAGTGGCTCCATCATAGCCAGGTACGTTGGGTGTGAACGCAAGCCACGCACACGTACTGGCGCCTGGCCTGCATGCTGGTGCCATGCGTACCGGCGCACATACATATATATATATGTGTGTGTGATACTGTGATGTGTGTGCAATTCATGGTTCATGCATGCAGGCAGCTAGCTAAAATAGCTAGGGTTCGCCGCGGCATCCTTTTCGGCCATGATTATGAATGGTGCATTCGAGGGTGTCGCGCAACGCCTGCACAGGCCTTCACCGCACAACAGTGCGCCAAACTGCTCATGGACAAGCCGCTCGCAACGGCCGATGATTTTCGGCTTTCTTAATTTGTGCATTTGAACATACTCCTTGACAAAAAAAAAATCGTGAGGGACGTTCAGATTTAGTTCTACATCTAATCTGCAAGTTGGAAACTAGCTAGACAACTAATTAAATAGGTCGCGGTGACGCCTAATTATATTGTATTTCTTTTTTTTAAAAAAAAATCCCAACAGTCTCTTTATACCTTCTCTAAAACACTTATAGAGCCTGTTGGAGATGTTCTAAGATTGACAGTTCTCTATTTGTTATCCCTCACTTGTTGCTACACATAAGCTACCTGCACATGGGTTAAAATGTTAAAATAGCGTAATCCACTTTAAAAAGCGAAGAAAATAGCAATATATTCGCAGCCACACTTGGGTTGACGTCGAAACCCTTGAAGGGCGTGTATATGAGTAACGCCATGTATATACGTGTATGTAGGAGAGTAGAATGGGTCAGGAGGGCTAAAACTGTACTTGCGTGGCTCATGTCAGCCCGGACGGACTCGGAATTTGGCTCGTTTCCCCTCCCTGGTTGCTCCCCTCCATACGTACTGCTGAAAGTTTGGATCGGGCCGTCCGAACCGGCCAGAGCATAAGCATGGTCCGAAAAAGACGGCCCAAAGTATGATACGGCACAGAAAAAAATTGAACCAGACTGGCTCGGCCCGGATGGCGTACGCGACGCGTACAATGGCATGTGAACTCACGATGAACAAATGGAACGGCAAAGCTGCCTGCACTGCAACGCATGCTCATTGCTCTGCAATCTGCATGCATGAGGATTGGCGATGAGGCGAAATCGACGACGACGGGATTAAGGTCTATCCGTTTAGGGACAAGTTCAGCAAAAAGGTACGTGTGTGCATGCGGCCATGCAGGCCACGAAAGCGGCGAGGGCTGGCAGAGTGGCAGAGGCCTTGGAACGCGGCTTAATGGGCCTTGAAGCAAAAGAAACTGGCTAAATTCTACTCTACTTAACAAGCTCAGGCCGGGTTACTTCGAGGCATCTTAAATGTACGTAGGCTGGGCTGTTGGGCCTTCAAAGTAGACGAGGAGCAAAACGATGCATCCATATTTTACTAGTATGATATATACCCCCTGGTGCACATGTCCGAACTATACAAAACAATAAGCAACAAGCCCACCTTAACCCCTTCAACTATCACTAAAGTTCGGTTTAATCCTTAAACTCCAAAACCGTACATTCAACCTCCATGTACTTCATATCGGATAAAATACTCTCCTCACCCGAATACACCCTGGTTCTGGATGGTGTGGCGTCATATCCAGCATGGTTTTCTAGAAAATTAATTCCAATGAATCAAATAAATTATAGAAAACCATAGAAAGCTTAAAAAATAAAATAAAAATACCAACAAAATCTTGTAAAAATGTGTATAATCAAAACCGATCATTTCTGCCGGTTTCTGAACCAGCACAAAAGGTTATTTGTGCCGGTTATAGCCACAAATTAGCACAAATAACATAACCGGCACAAATAACCGATCATTTGTACTGGTTCGTGGCTACAACCGGCATAGGCTTTTTTTAAAACACAATTTTGAGCATAACAATTAGGTCATGTGGCTCTAAAAAAAATTAGTGAAAATGGAAAAAAAATATTTAGCACACTATTTCACTTGAAATTCAAATGTTGGTTTGCTTAGAAATCAAACTCAAGACTTGCTCACTCCAACCTCATCCTTCTAACTACCCACCCTATGTCATGTTACAATTAGATTAGAATTTGCATACATTTTGACCAATGTTTTTCAACCCTTTAAACAACTTTTCAAACATGCAAATAATATTAAGTAGAAAAGTTCTCAACCGCAAAGTAAATCTTATTGAAGCCTACAATTTTCATGTTAAATCTTATCGAAGTAAGGTCGTCGGGCGCATTGAAGATGGCATCATCATTGCCATATGTTGGAACATATGGAAGGAGCAGAACGCTAGGATTTTTCGGCAGGAAGATTGTTGGCCGGATGATGTCTTGACAAAGATTTGGGGAGACCTGTTGGTAGCCTAGTTTGCGCTACTATTGGCTTACGCCGGGCGTCGTGTTTGGGGTGCTTTTTGTGTCACGTGTTGGCTAAACTCTTCATTTTATTTGTTTCTCCTTTTGAATGAAATTTGGCACCTGCCTCTTCTTCAAAAAAAAAAACCAAACTTTTGTGTCGGTTTGTGGCTAGAATCAACATAAATGTATCTGTGTTGGTTCGTGGCTAGAAACGGCACAAATGCTCACTAATTTTCACTCATTTATGTCGTTTTTTGTTAGAACCGATACAGATGTGCTAATCCTGTTTCATCATGTACGAAACGGTACATACAAGGATTACGGGCTAGCGCAAATAAACGAGAATATATATAAACGGATCTGCTCATTGGCAGTCGCCTAGGCGGCAGTTCACTCGCCCAAGCGACTGCCTCCCCTACCTCCGGCGCAGGCAATTTGGGGGGAGGGGGCACCGAGAGGGGGAGAGGGGGGAGAGCACTTGCAACCGTCGCATCTTCCTCCTCGCCGTCGACCGCCGCGCACCTTCTTCTTTGTCCCCGACGACCACCGCGCACCTTCTTCTGTGTCCCCGACGACCGCCGCCGTTGTGGCCACCACGAGTTTTCGGTTGATGGGTGGGGATCTCTGTGTCACCAGGCTTAGAGGGATGGTCAGGGTAGGCAGCGGCCTGGCGGTTGGTTGGGGATAGAGTGAGGGCGGTGGCGGCGGCGGCTCCGCCGAAGCTGTGGGAGAGGGTGAAGGCGGTTGGGGCAGCGGTGGTGGGGTGAAGGCGTCGGCCGGGTTAGGGTGGGTGTGGTGGCATGGCTGTGGGAGAGAGTTGGGGGTGGCGTCGCTACTGGCCGGGGCGGCGTCGCCGCTGGCCGGGGGCGGCTGTGGGGATGGAGGAGGAGGGAGAGAGAGAGAGAGAGAGAGAGAGAGAGAGAGAGAGAGAGAGAGAGACGCGGGGAGGGAGGGGCCGAGTGGGAGAAAAGAGAGAGGGAGGGGAGATCTGGACCGTTGGAGATCCAACGGTTCAGAAAATCGCCTAGGCACAACTATACGACCCAGGTAACTGTGAGCCAGGAAGTCAATCCACATATAAAAGGCTTTTTTATGTAGCGCCTCAAAGCTATATTCAAGAGGTCGATAACTTTATAAAAATGAAACCGGAGAGTTAGGTATATATACGGGTACGTACGTAGGAGTCGTCGTCAGACAGGATATCGATCGTGTGATATTTTTCAATCCGTCATGGACTCATGGTACAAATCTCGTGGGTTAGGCATGTTAGATGTTGATCTCGGGCTCGGTCTCGTGACCGAGCCGGATCCAGAACCGCGCCCTGATCGGGGGTGCAACCCCCTCTACTGGTTGTGGCCCCCGGTCACAGGCGCCATATAAAAGGGAGCTAGGGGCCGGCACGGACGCCAACGCATCCACGAGCCACCGCAAACCCTAGCCCCTACACCCACCGATCGGGAGGCGACCTAGTGTACTGGAACTAGCCACCGCCGCCACTCTCGTCCTCACCAACGCGCGATGGCTGACGACACCACCGCCGAGGAGCAGCGCCGCCAAGAGGAGGAGCGGCTCCGCGACGAGGAGGAGCGCCGCCGCCAGGAGGAGGCGGCCAAGGCCGAGGAGGACCGGCGTCAAGCTGAGATCCAGAACGGCAGTCCCGCCGTTCCCTTCTCGACACCGGCAACCATCCCCTCCTTCTCCAATCCCGAAGGTATCACCATCTCTCTCTCTCTCTCGATCCGAACCATGAACACCTTTTTGAACCTAGACCTACGTGGTTAGTGTAACGGGGACCAGATCCACAAGAATCGAACCAACAATGGTATCAGAGCAAGGTCGTGCCCGATCTCTAACCCTAGATTGACCCACGGGTCAAGAGATTTACAAGAAGAGAGAAATCGAATGTTTTTCGAACAAGAGCGAAACGGATCTTGGCTTTTTGGGCTCGGATCCGGGAAGAAATAGAGAAAAATAAAAGAAAAGAACCCCGAAACCCTAACTCAACCCTTAGATTTTTCCCCAACCGCGAGATCCCCGTGTCAGCTCTTACCTTGACACCGCCGGCGACCTCCGCCGAAGCCGGCGTTGACCGCGTCGCCTCCGCCACCGGCCGCCAAATGCGCGCCGCCGCAAAACCGCTCGACGGCGACACGCTCACCGTCGGGTGGACGTGCGCACCGGCGAGGGGCTTGGCGGGCGGTGCTTTTCTCCGTCGCCTGCCATGCACTAGAGAAGAAAAGGGGAGCAGAGCAGCGGCGCGGCAGAACGGAGAGAAGGGGCGGCGCGGCAGCAAAGGGGAGGGCGAAGCGGCTGAGAAGGAGAGAGAGAATGCGCTAGGGTTTTTCGGCCGGCGCGATTTTTTCGGGTTTTATACCCTCCCGAAGTGAATCCTGGCCGTTGTTTTTAGATCGACGGCCGACAGAGAAACGCCAGGACGCGCGCGTGGGGAGGGGAAATGGGCCGTTTCGTCGGCCCAGGCCCAGGATGTGGCCTGGCTTTCCCCACGTGAGCCAAAAGGCCGTTTTGGGCTGGAAAACAGAAGCAGAAAAATTTCCTTTTTCTGTATTTTCAGATTATGTGCATATATATGTATATTGTTTTCTTTTATGTATATATGCATTTAGAAAATTAGAATAGATTTAGATTTATTATGCTTGGAGCTAAGTTTTTTTAGTAATTTAGATTTTGTTTCCGCTGCTAGAATTTTATTTTCATGTCTTTTCTTTGAATAATTTGAAGCCAACGTGAATAATTATCAAAGAATTGCATGTTATGAGAATTAAATGGTATTGTCATTAATTTTTTGGACCAACGTTAAATTTTAATGATGGACCATGATTAGATCTGAATTAGTCCTATTTTTGTCCAACGATGAATTTAGGCTACTTGATTTTATTCTAATTCTTCATCCAACGATGAAATTTAGAATATTGAATAGAATTGTCTCTTGAGCATGTATTAATTTTTGACCAACGTTGATTTTAATTCATGCAAGAAACTTTGTTCATGAAAAACAGAGCCAGAAATCAAGGAAATTCCTCGCCCTTCTGCTAAAGCTCACGCTCCACCCCTCCGACTGAAGTAGAGAAAGGAGATGGAGGGCTGCAAGGTCGATGACGGGCAGGAAGCCGAAGAATGGGAAGTGCTGGACCAAATGACGGCGGCTCAAGCCGTGATATACAAGGTAAAACCTTTCTATGCCCTGAATCCTCGCTTTACATAGGGAAATCCAGCCAATCTCCCTCCCTTCTCCATGCAGCGTATGAAAGAGAGGTCAAGGCAGAAGTCCATATGTATGGAGAAAACACTGGGCGAATTGAAGACCCGCGACGAGTATGACGACGCGCTGTATGCCTTTAAGTCACAATACCGCGGCCGGATCGAAGAGCTCCAATGAGAAGTTACCGCCATGTGGAAGAGTCCAACACCATCCGAGGTATAGATCCCGAATAGTGCTAAACCTTCATAAAAATGAATGCTCCTTTAGATGATAATCTTTTGAGACTTGCCCTTGAATGTATCATTGAAAGTGAGATAGAAGGCCCGGGAGGTAGAAAACAACGCTCAGCTGGAAGGTAACTCCCCTCCACTGGCCCTCCCTAGCTCAGCTTCACTAAAATCCGACTGATCTGTCAATCTTGATTGGTTGTGCAGAGCATCGGCAGAAGTCTAGGGCGCAACTCCAGGTCCTCGAGGAAGAGGTGAAGGCTGCCCATGAGCTCCGCCGCCGTGCTCTAGTTGGAATAGTCCCAACACTTCAATGCCTTTATCCGGAAAAGGAGCCGCCGAGTGATCCCGACCTCCTTGTAGCCCGTCTTGACGATGTTCCCTAGCGGATCAAGGTCTTCACGCGGGAGGCTGCAATAACTTGCACCAGCGAAGGCCTCGCAATCGCGAAGTCAAACTTTCCCCGCCTAGATTGCGAAGCCATGAAGGAAGGATTTGCATGCACCGAGGAGGAGGCCTGTGCTTTGTTGAAAGAAGTTCGCCCGGCTGCTTCCCAGATTGTTGAAGACTTGGACTTGTAAATATAACTTTGGTCGAAACGCTTGATCGATCCTCGATACTGGTGACCTTATTTATCCGAGTACTTAGCTTTATCCTCTTTCATGAAATGCTTCTGCCGACTGGTCCAGCCCCCGAGTGTCAGGAATCCACACGTGGCTTTATCCCTATGCAACAACGGAGTAGCTAAACGCTATCTTTGGCAAGTGCGAGCATCATTACTCAAGAATTTTTAAAACACCCAAATTTGATCAACACATGTAAAGAGAAAAACGACTTTTATTTATATGATAGGGTGTGGTTGACTCCGCACACTATGTAGTGTAGCCCCCGACTTACTGCTTAACCGTTTACGGCTAAGTAGCAAGTCAAAAAAGGAACTAATTACATAATGCTGCTTGAATACACGAATTAAGAGTAAAAACGATGTAGCTGCTCGATGTTCCAAGTATTGGGCACTTCAGATCCATCTTCACGTTGTAGCCGGTAAGCCCCCAGGCGGGTCACCTCAGCAATCACATAGGGGCCTTCCCAGAGTGGAGAGAGTTTATGCTCGTTCTTATGATTCCTTCGGAGGACCAGATCCCCTTGGAGAACGCACGACCCCTTACATTGCGCTGATGGTAGCGACGCAAACCCTGTTGGTACTTTGCCGACTGGATCAATGCTGCTTCCCTGGCTTCCTCGAGCCAATCGAGGTCTTCATATCTTGCTTCGTCCGACTGATTATCGTCAAAACCGGTGACCCAAAGGGACCGAAACTTCAATTCGGTCGGGAAGACCGCCTCTGAGCCATAAACTAGAAAAAAGGGTGTCTGCCCGGTGGCTCGGCTCGGGGTTGTTCTAAGCCCCCAGAGCACCGAAGGCAACTCCTTAACCCAGCGCGTAGCGTACGGCTTTAGACGATCGAAGATTCTGGTTTTGAGCCCTTGTAGTACCAATCCGTTGGCATGCTCAACCTGCCCGTTGCTCCTTGGGTGGGCCACCGAGGCATAGCAGATCTTGATGCCCAGCTCCTCGACCCAATCTTGAAATTCGTTGCTTTTGAACTGAACGCCATTGTCGGTGATGATACGATTAGGCACGCCAAAATGTACAACGATGTCTCGGAAGAACTCGCGTGCTTTGGCCGCCGTGATTACAACAACCGGCTTGGTTTCAATCCACTTCGTAAACTTGTCGATGGCGACGAAGAGATGAGTGAATCCACCTTGCGCCCGCTTGAGGGGTCCCACCATGTCTAGATTCCAGACGGCGAAGGGCCAAGAGATTGAATTGTTTGTAGATCCTGAGCCGGCATGTGAATTTGCCGTGCGAAGAACTGACACCCGTCACATCTGCGTACTATGTCTTCCGCATCTGTGACCGCAGTTGGCCAGAAGAATTCTTGCCGATAGGCTTTTCCCACCAGAGCGCTGGCCACCGCGTGGTGCCCACAATCTCCCGAGTAGATCTCATTGAGTAAATCTCTGCCTTCTTGCTCTGATATGCAACACCTTAGTACCCCGGAACTTCTTTTTCTGAAAAGCTCGTCCCCGACTACCTTGTAACTTTTGCTTCGGCGTGTAATGCACTCGGCGAGGCTTCGATCCGCAGGTAGCTCATCACGAAGAAGATAATCTAAGTAAGGCTGCATCCACCCGGGGTTCATTGACAGTACCTCTGCATCAGGTTCTGGCTGCTTCTCTTGATCTTCTCCCGGTGCAGATGGTAGCTTGATAGACGGCGCACGTAGTTCTTGGACGAAAACACTAGTCGGGACTTGTGCCCGAGTGGATCCCATCCGTGCTAGCTCGTCTGCTGCTTCGTTGTCCCGGCGGAGTACGTGTGTAAGCTCCAGCCCGTCGAACTTGTCTTCTAACTTTCGTACCTCCTAGCAGTAAGCCGCCATGCTCTCGCCAATACAAGACCACTCCTTTTGAACTTGGTTGACCACGAGTTGAGAATCTCCGCGTACCATTAACCGCCTGACACCAAGCGAGATGGCGACACGTAGCCCGTGGATGAGTGCCTCGTACTCGGCGGCGTTGTTGCTGACGGGAAACAGTATCCGGAGGACGTAGCGTAGCTTCTTTCCAGTCGGCGATATGAGCAAAATCCCAGCCCCCGCGCCGCTCAGCATGAGGGAACCATCAAAGTACATTGTCCAGTACTCGAGATTCTCCTTTGCTGCTGGGGTCTGAGCCTCTGTCCACTTCGCGATGAAATCAGCCAGTGCTTGAGATTTGATGGCTAGCCGAGGCCTGAACTTTATTTCAAAGACTCCAAGCTCAACTGCTCACTTTGCAATTCTCCCAGTGGCTTCCCGGTTATGAAGTATGTCTCCAAGCAGGAAAGAGGTGACCACCGAAATTTCATGCTCTTGAAAATAATGCTTGAGCTTCCGTGATGTGAGTAACACGGCATACAGAAGCTTTTGAACTGGTGGGTTCCTTGTTTTAGATTCGCCCAATACTTCGCTTACAAAGTAGACCGGACGCTGTACCTTCTGGAGGGAGCCCTCCTCATCTCGTTCAACCACCAGGGCGATGATGATGACGTGGGTCGTGGCGCCGATGTAGAGTAAGAGGGGCTCCTTGGGCATGGGAGGGACCAACACCAGAGGCGTGGTGAGGAACCTCTTTAGATCTTCAAAGGCTTCCTATGCTTCAGCTGTCCACTGAAAGTCGTCTTGTCGGCGTAAGAGCTTAAAGAAAGGCATGCCTCGCTCCCCGAGTCGGGAAACGAATCGGATGAGTGCCACGATGCATCCAGTAAGCTTCTGCACATCCTTCTGATTGGTCGGGGGCTTCATCTTGATGATGGCGCTGACCTTCTCTGGATTGGCTTCGATCCCCCAGTTGGAGATGATGAATCCGAGTAGTTTATCAAACGGAATCCCAAAAACACACTTCTCGGGATTTAGCTTCATCCGATATGCCCTTAGGATTTCGAACGTCTCGGTCAGATCTGTTATGAGATCCCCTCTGGATTTTGTTTTTACGACGACGTCATCGACATATGCCTCCACGTTGCGTCCGAGTTGAGTGTGAAAACACCGCTGTATGGTGCGCTGGTAAGTTGCGCCAGCGTTTTTTAACTCGAATGGCATTGTGATATAGCAGATAGCACCAAAAGGCGTAATAAACGACGTCTTGATGCAATCCTCCTCTCTCAGACTTATCTGGTGATAGCCCGAGTAGGCGTCCAGAAAACTCAAGAGCTCGCACCCGGCGGTGGAATCCACCACCTGGTCGATGCAGGGGAGCCCAAAAGGATCCTTGGGAGACGCTTTGTTGAGGTCTGTGTAGTCGACGCACATCAGCCATGTCTTGTTCTTCTTCTGCACGAGGACCGGGTTCGCAAGCCACTCGGGATGATACACCTCTTTGATGAACCTAGCGGCCAACAATTTGATGATCTCACTCCGTATGGCGTCCTTTCGATCCGATGCAAATCTTCGTAGGCGTTGCTTGATTGGCTTCGCCTTTTCGTTGACGCGTAGGAAATGCTCGATCACCTCCCTCGGAACACCAGGCATGTCAGAAGGTTTCCAAGCGAACACGTCTTGGTTAGCCCGGAGGAAAGTGATGAGCGCATCTTCCTATTTACTGTCGAGCCCTGTCCCAATAACAACTGTCTTGGCCGGATCAGACGGGTCCAACAGAATCTTCTTTGTTTCTTCGGCTGCTTGGATGGATGTTTTGGCCTGCTTCTTGGCGGGGACGTCCCCCTCGTCCTGAAGGGATGCGACCTCCAGTCGGATCTTTTCCATCTCAGCAGAGGAATCCAATGCCTGCGCCATCTCACAACTCTCGCTGTCGCAGAGCATGGACTGTTTTACGTCACCAGGGAGGGTGATTACACCATTGGGACCAAGCATTTTTAAGATGAGATAGGTATAGTTGGGAACAGCCATGAATTTGGCAATCCCCGGCCTTCCCAAGATAGCATGATATGCCGTCTCGAAATCAGCCACTTCGAAACTCAGACTCTTGGTCCGATAGTTATCCTTAGTCCCAAACGTGACGGGCAAAGAGATCTGTCCGAATGGTATTGCGGACGTCCCGGGGATTACCCCATGGAAAGGAGATGATCCCTGCCGTAGCTCGGAATGTGGAATATTCATCTGGTCCAAGGTCTTGACGTAAAGGACGTTAATCCTGCTCCCGCCGTCGACCAGGACCGTCTTCAATTTGCTTCCCCGCGCAACCGGGTCCAACACCAGTGGATACCTCCCAGGGAAGGCGATCCGATCCGGGTGGTCCGATCGGTCGAAGGTGATGGGCACCTCGGACCAGCGCAAGTACCTCGGAGTGACGGGCATGATAGCGTTGATCTCCTGAGTGGTAAGCTTTTGCTTCCACTTGGACTCGTACGCATGAGATCCCCCGAAGATGTAGTTGATCTCGCGCTCAGCGTCCTGGTAGTCTCCATCAGGTTTCTTGCCTTGACCGCCCTTGGCCGCCGACTGTTGGGAGCTCTCGGCGAACTTCTGCAGAATAAGGCAGTCTTTGGCAGAGTGCTTTCCTCTAGGATGGAAGGGACATACCGAATCCATAACCTTTTTGTAGTCATTGTCGTTGGGGGCTTAGGCCGATTGCGCTCCATATTGGTGACCATCTCCTCTCCCTTCCGTTTCTTGTCTTTGGGCTTGCCTTGTTCGTCGTTAGGCTTCTTCTTGGGGCCTCCATCGTTGCCACCGCGATGATTGGCGATGGCTTCCTCGGCTTCGGCCTCCTGATCCGCCATAGTGAACTTGGCCTTGAGATTACGTGGGGGGTCCCGGGTCATCTGCCTAATCAACTCCTCGGATTTGCATCCGGCGAAGAAGGCATCAATGACGGTTTGCTCTGAAACGTCTCAGATCTCGTTCTTCTTTTTGGTGAAGCACTTGATGAACTCACGAAGAGTCTCGTTCTTACGCCGGTATAGCTGTCCAATCTCCCATCTCCCCGCGGGCCTTTCATAGGTCCCTTGGAAATTGGCGATGAACTGCTCCTGGAGGTCTTCCCAAGACTCGATAGAGTTCTCCGGAAGTCCCGTTAACCAGGTCTGGGCGGTTGGGGTCAAAGCGACCGGCAAGTAATTTGCCATGACGTTCTGATCACCTCCTGCCGCGCTGACTGCTAAGGCGTAAACCTGCAACTAGTTCTTTGGGTCCCTCTCGGCATCGAACTTGTCGATGCCTTTGAGGTTGAAACCATCCGGCCAAACCACTCGGCGAAGATCCGGGATAAAGGTCCAAATCCCCTCCAACGGTCGTGGCCGCCTCCTCCATGGGGATCTGCTACGATGCTCCCGCCGCGGGTCTTGACGACGCTCCTGACGGTGGTCGGGCCGGCTGGCGGTGCTCTCGGCCTGGTCATCAGTGCGATGGCTGTGACTGCTGCGAGAATTCCGCTCACCGTTACTGCGCTCCCGCCGTTTGGCTTCAATGCCTTGTCGAAGATCATGGGTCGGTGATTGGTGGGAATCACCGGCGGCGTTGGTGCGAGCCCTGTTCCGATTGCACGTAGAACGACTGCGAGCCAAAGTAGTCGGCGCAGCCGAAGCGGGCATCGCCTCGTTTTGTTGAATGGCGGCCATCTCCACCATGGCCGTCGCTCGAGCGAGGGTTGCAGCGAACGGGCTGCCTTCTGGAAGCTGCGGCACGATTGTCTGAAGGAGAGTCTTCGAAGCGATGACGTTTGCCTGGGGAGTATTGTAAACCTCCTGGTCCCTTAGCCTTTCTGCTTGGAGCTCGTTCTAGACGTCGCAGCCGCGGGTGCGAAGCTGATGTATGCGATCTTGGTTTTCCGTGCGGCGTGGGTCCAGGTTCGCCGTGGTAGTGGCAGTTGCCTTGTACTCAACGATCGGAGAGGAAGAGTGGTGATCTCTGGCGCAAAGGACAAAAACCTCCCGATAATTACGGACCTCTGCGCTCTCGTCCGACTCAGAGTCAGAGACAGAGAGGCTGACTTGTTCACTTTGTCCAATGGGTTGGCCAGTATGGATGACACCCATGAACTTAGATGGATCTGATCCGACTGGATCTGGTGCACTCGCCGACTGGTTATCTCCTGTCCAAATCCCAAATGAAATCCATGCGAAGGTCGCAGCAGAGTTCTCGAGTCCGGAGGGAAATCAGGCCGAGGGCATTGAGTGGAAGTTGTTGGGCGGAGCTGAAATCACGCCCACGCGGTCGAGCCCGCCGAGTCCTTTTTCGTCTTCCTCAGGAAGAGGTGCGAAGGCGGACAGCGTGCGAGTCAATCCGCTGAAGGCGCTTGCTGAATTCTCCAAGCCAAAAGGCAATGGGTCACATTGATTGAGCGCGCCTTCTTGCGAAGAGATCTCTCCTGAGGGAGAGAGGTGAAGATTGCCAACGCCGTCGGCGATGAAGTCGAGGGTACCGAAGTGAAGAGTCTGCCCCAGCTTCATGGTGACGTGCGGCGATCTCCAAAGAGCCATCTAGCTTGAAAGATATATAATTCCATTGGAGAATTGGACTTTAGCCTAGAATTTCCATGTGAGGGGGAATCCGATAGCAACGAGCGTCCATGCAGATCATATGGAGAGATGATATCAGTCAATTGCAACAAAAGACGCCTAAACCAAGAGGACTTCTCTCATTCCTTGGTGGCATTTTTCACCATGTCTGAATCGGAATATAGTCTAGAACACTTCAACCCCCTCCTTCTTTCGATTGGCCAATACTTTAAAAGGTGAATCTTTATCGGTATATAAAGAATTCATCTCTCCAGGCATCTTCTTCGCCATTCTGAGCACGAGAACTCATATCAGAAAACCATCATATGAGTTCTATCACCCCGCTGTGGTCGCTCAGCAATTCAACCTTGGGCAGGACATTCCCGATCTCTTCATATACCGCCATCTGAATGCCAGAGAAGATTTGAACCCCAAAGCGGCATATGGAATTCTGTCAGCTGCGCACATCGATTTCGAAATGCCGTCGGAATTTATAATGTGGTCTGACACTTCGCCGAAGTTCGACATCTGGTGGGAATCCATTGCCAAAAATATCTATGCCACAGAAGGCGGAGCTGCAATCTTAATCGAACAATTCACTGGCAAGAAGAAGACTTGTAAACCCAACTGGCCGAAAATTGCTAGCCAAAAGGAGCTTTCATCGGAATCGGAAACAAGCAGCAATGACAGCTGCAATTCTTCTGATTCCGACGACGACAAAGAGGAAAATTATTCCGAATCGGGACCTTCTTCATCGAACTCAGACGATGAAAGAACGGAGTCTCAGAACCATGCATCGTCTTCTAACAGCGAGGTCACTAACCTGCGTGCGTTCACTAACCCATACCTTTCTTTTTTCCGATTACTAACCTCATGTTGTTTCCCTTTTCAGAGCGGAGACAAACGCCCCAGGGCCAAGCTCGTTGGGGAAGAAGCTGGTCGCCTTCACTCGACGGTGAAGTCTGCATCGGCCTTTACCCAGGGTTCTTCTCAGCAACCCAAGAAGAGAGGTAAAATCAACTCATGACCATCATATCTATAAAAATCCGATTTCATAATCGCTCTTGATAAATAGGGAGACCCGAAGACGAAACTGGCCCAAGGAAGAAATTGGCTGCCAAGAAGCCAAGACCTCAAAAGGTGCATACTCCCGATAGCATGGAGTCTGTATGTGACACACTAAGCACTTGATTTCCCATCAGATTTTTGTTAACTCATCTTCGGTTTTCTTCTTATCGGAATTTTGATTTCAGGACACTTCCCCTATCGAAAAGAAAAAGGATGCCACACCTGCTCCTCCGCCAGCGTCGCAGACACCTCCGGCCTTCAACCCCCAAGACGTAATCGGAATTCTTATCTTATATCATAAATTCTCAAATTCCGATCACTTGTAACTTTTAAATTTCTTTTTCCAGTATATGTTTCAACCTTGGAGTCCAGTTCAGGTAACAATGATATCCACGCAGGTGATAACATACAACGGGAAGAAAACCGATGAGCTGAACTTCGATCCATCCAACATGGATTGGCTTGACGATGAACTGGATTTTTTATCTTCTCCGATCAAGACACCGTCTCCTCCAGTCATCATCACCGAGTCACCTGCAGCGGAACCAGCCAAGAAGAATCGGTTTTCCCCGGACACTCTGGCAAAGCTAAAACAGATGTGGGAACTGTTTGGTAATGAATCGGCTTTCCTAGCTAATCCTTCTGCTTTAAGGGATATTGCCGATTCTATCAAAGAAGTTCTCTCAGAGCAAGTGTCTTCAGCCATCCAGAAAGTGCTGCCTCTCAGGGAGAAGAAAACCAACTCCGATGTTGCAGTGGATCGGCTTCATCAGAGAGAGATGCTTAAAGGTGCTGAGGCAGAATTGAAAGGGCTCATCCAAGATGCTAATGCCCAAAACGATAAACTCCTCCAGCCGAAGCAAGAGGTCGAATCGGCAAAAAATGCAGTCTCCAAAGCAATTTCAAGGGTCAAGTCCCTAGAACAGGAATTGGAGAAAGCAAGGAAAGCCGAGGCAACCGCTCGCTCAAGCTTCGAGGAGACTAAATCAGTAGCTAAAGAACAATACAGCATCGTGAAGGCTTGCGGCTTGGCAGTGCTGGATGCTAAGAAGAAAATCCCGATCATATCCGGATCAGTTGAGGAAGATACCGATACTGTTAACCAGATATGGGATACAATAACCAGCGCCGCCGCAGCCATTTTTGAATTTTGTGAATGACTGCCCTACGAGCCAAAATTAAACTATCATGTGTGGATCGGAATTTATCGATCATAAAACAATGCTTCATCCTGCCACTTGGGGGCGAAAACGGTTAAGGCCTTCGCGCCTTTGTATTAGCATTATCTCTTTATGCAGTCTGTTTTTTCAATGTTTGTTTGACGATCCATCGGAATCGGCTTTTCCTCAACAACGACGTGTTGAGCGAAACACCAATATTGATTCGTTAGAGTATCTTTCGCATTATCTCTTTATGCAATATCCATCGATTTTTAAAGCTATAGGCGATTCGTTAGAATCGGCTTTTGCTCAACAGCAACGCGTTGAGTACAATACCAACCTCGATTCGACCAAGTGTTAGCTGGCTTTTTGAACTATAGGCAATTCATTAGAATCGGCTTTTAACTTCCATACTCAAGCTCCAACCCAAACACTTGGATAATATTTCTTTAGATACTTGGCATTAATTGCTTTACCGAAAACTTCCCCTTCGAGCGTTTCCAAAATATATGCGTTTCCAGGAATAATCCGATTGATCTTAAATGGTCCTTCCCAATTTGGAGACCATTTCCCATACTTAGGATCTCTGGAGCCAATCGGTAAAAATGTCTTCCATACAAGATCTCCTACGTCAAAAGTTTTTGGCACAACCTTCTTATTATAATGCCTAGCAACTCTCTGCTTATCACACTCAATATGCTCCAAAGCTTTTAACCAAACGGCCACCATATCATCAAGCTTATCCACCATCAGATTTTTATAATCATCAGCTTTTACATTATTTTGTTCCTCAACTCTTGTAGATCCGATGATAGCTTCAACCGGTAGAACAGCTTCTTGACCATATACCAACTCAAATGGTGACACTTTCGTAGCCAAATGCTTGGCAATCCGATATGCCCATAGCGCATCCGCCAAAGTATTATGCCAACCCCACGGCCGTTCATCGATTTTTCGCTTAATAAGTTTTATAGCGCTCTTATTTAAAGATTCTGCTTGGCTGTTGGCTTGAGCAAAATACAGCGAGGAGTTGATCGTTGTGATTCCCATGCTTCGAGCATAATCTTGAACTGCTTCTGACATAAATACCAATCTCTGATCCGTAGTGATCGTCTGAGGAATCCCAAATCGGTAAATTATGTGTTCTCTAACAAAGTCGATCACTTCAGTAGCAGATACTTTCTTCAATAGCACAGCTTCAACCTGTCGGTACAATAAATACCGGGGTATCAAAGAGTCTTAGAGAAGACCAGGCGAGGACACCACGCGTCAGGCGGGCGATCAGGCCCCAGCGCGTGGGCGAGCCCCACAGCGCTCCAGGTGAGGTCCCCACGCCAGTGTGTGGGCTAGCCCCACAGCGCTCCAAGCGAGGCCGCCACGCGTCCGGCGGGCGATCAGGCCCCGGCGCGTGGGCGAGCTCTCCCCATCGCGCGGGAGGCCCTTCACTGACAGGTGAGGCCCACGCGGCAGGAGGCGGCCAGGGGGAGTCTTCAGCAAGAAGGCTCTCCTCGCAGCAAAGGACAGGTGCAGTTAATGCGGTGTCACGCGCGAATGGATCGAGGAAGCGATGATTACCGCCACAATGACCTCTGCAGGTCTGACCAACTGTCACTGTGGCTCTGCGGAACTGACCGGCAGAGAGAGCTTACCGTCACCAAGTTGGCTGCCCACGTCAGGCGGTGGGAGCAGCGCCTCGCCTGTCAGAGGCCGCTTGCAAAGCACGCGTGGGCGGCGCTGCTCAGTGCCAGAGCTGCACGTTTTCGCCTAGTCTCATCAGTGTACTGTACTACTTCCTTTGTTCTCTTCGCCTGCCCGTAGCGTGCATAAAAGGGGATGAGAGAGAAAAGAATAAGGAAAGAGAGAAGCATTCTGTAACATTTTACACACAACCACAACAAGAAAAGAGCCAAGGCTCGGTAGGAGTAAGACTATTATCCGTCAGGGGGTCCGAACCTAGGTAATCTCTGTGTGCCGCTTCTCGCCGTGCCCGACGCTCGAATCAGATCGAACTCGAGCTGATCAGCTAGCAGAGTAAGAAATCTGATAGGGGTGTGATTCGCTGTGGTTCGGCGGAGAACACGCCGTCACAACCCACTTGGTGAAATAATCCGTTGCTATCAAAATATACCGATGCCCCTTGGACGAGAAAGGAAATATTTCTCCGATCATATCAATTCCCCATCCTCTAAAAGGCCACAGCTTCACGATCGGATGTAAAATAGATGCAAGCGCATGCTAGATATTCCTAAATTTCTGATAATCTTTGCAACCTTTATAATATTTAAAACAATCATCCACCATCGTTGGCCAGAAGTATCCCACACGCTTCAACATCCATCTCATCTTATATGATGATTGATGCGTTCCACAAAGCCCTTCGTGCATTTCTCCGATTGCAACTTTAGCCTTTTCTTCATTCATGCACTTAAGCAATAACCCATCGAAAATCCGATAGTATAACTTGTCACTGATTAATACATACCTCTGAGCCTTTCTTTTAAGCTTCCTACCGGCTTTCCCCTGAGGATTTTTAAGATAGCCGATAATTTCTGTCTGCCATCCTATCGGAACTGGATTTGCAATCTGAATAATTTCCAATTCCATGATCGGTAATTTATACCCTGACGCTTCTTGAGCTAAATCATTGGCCTCATAGTTCTGCTCCCTAGGAATATGATGAATCGTGAAGATACTAAAATACTTAGCCAAATCAGAAGCCTTTTCCAGATATTCTCGAAGTAGTTCACTATGACACTCATATTTACCGATCATCTGGAAAACCACCAATTGTGAATCTCCATAAACCTCGACGGCAATAGCACCGGCTTGAATCAACCATTCCAATCCTTGAATCAAAGCTTCATATTCCACTTGAATGTTGGTCAACCCAAAATTCACTGTAACGCCGAATCGGTAAGGAACACCACCAGGGGAGACTACAAAAATACCGATTCCACATCCTTTCTCACAAACCAATCTATCAAAAAACATCACCCAAGGTAAGAGAATCGAAAGATTAATGTCTTGATGGTGCGTGATGAAATCGGCTAATACCTGCCTCTTGACAGCTTTTGGAGATTCATATGTTAAATCAAACTCGATGAGAGTATATGCCCATTTTACGAGACGCCCTTTGATGGTTGGAGCATTAAGCATGTATTTGACCACATCGGTTTGGCAAACCACTTTGCATTCAGCACCCAACAAATAATGCCTCAGCTTAGTGCAAGCAAAGTATAAACAAAGGCAATATCTTTCTACTACCGTGTATCGGGTTTCTGGGTCCAACAACTTTCTGCTCAAAAAGAAAATTGCATGTTCCTTTCCATCGATTTCTTGGACCAGAACTGCCCCTATTGTTTTATCCGATACCGATAGATACAACTTAAACAGCAAATCTTCTTTTGGAGCGACCAGAACAGGTGGATTTATCAAGTACTCTTATCAAATGCTTTCTGCTGCTCTAGTCCCCAAACAAACTTATCGCCTTTACTCTATCGGGGTGAACTTCGATTCCCCTCTGATGCACCATAAACTCCAAGAACTTGCCAGCCGATACTCCAAATGCACATTTCTTTGGATTCATCCTCATGCCATATTTCCGAAACCGATCCAAAACGGTCACAATATCAGCCAAGTGTTGTTCTTCCTCTTGAGATTTAATTACCACGTCATCAATATAAATTTCAACCAATTTACCGATTAAATCATGGCAAATCAAGTTCATCCCTCTTTGATTTGTAGCTCCAGCACTAATCAGCCCAAAAGTCATCACAACCCACTCGAACAGGCCGATAGCACCAGGACATCTAAATGCAGTCTTATTCACATCTTCTTCAGCCAAAAAGATTTGATTGTAACCAGCATTGCCGTCCAAGAAACTGATAATCCGATTGCCTGAGACAGCGTCAATCAACCGATCTGCAATCGGCATCGGATATTCATCTTTGTACGTTGCTTTATTCAAATCCCGAAAATCAATACATACCCGAATTTTATCATAATCCTTTTCCCCCACTGGTACAATATTAGAGATCCAATCAGCATATTTGCAAGGCCGAATAAACTTTGCATCTAATAACCTTTGAATTTCAGCCTTCACTTGGTCATAAATCTTCCAACTAATTCTCCTCGGCGATTGCTTTACTGGCCGAAATCTAGGTTTTATTTTAATTTTATGCTCAACTATAGATCGGTCGAGACCAGGCGTCTCATGATATTCCTAAGCGAAGCAATCAACCCGATCCTTAAGTATCTGAATAAGCCGATCTTTATATTCCCGCGGCAACTGTTTACTGATGTAAGTGGGCCTTTCTTTCCCATCTGTTCCAATATCGACTTTTTCAAGTTCATCAGCCGATATAAAACCTTGGCCCATCATATACTCAATTCCCTCTAGAGCCGCGGTTCCCATAAAAAACCTCGTGTCCTTGAGTTACCGATTGCGCTTCCAATGTTGTTAGCTTGAAGCCCAATTTACTAACGCTGAGGAAATCACACTCCTCCAAGGGCTTTCCCGATAACGCCTCCAAGTTGTCATGTATTTCAGCACAATCGGTTTCTGCGGTTAGAGACTCTCCTCTGACCACTTCTATCTGCTCGCCAATCCACTGTATCAGAATCTGATGTAATGTCGATGGAATGCAGCAATTGGCGTGTATCCAATCTCTTCCCAACAGCACATTATAACTCCCCTTTCCTTCAATTACGAAAAAAGCTGTTGGGATTGTCTTGCTTCCTACAGTGAGCTCCACGACCAGAACCCCTTTAGCTTCAGTCGGATTTCCATTGAAATCACTCAACACCATGTTCGTCTTGACCAAATCTTCTGTAGATTTGCAAATTTTCCGACACACAGAATATGGCATTAGATTTACAGTGGTTCCACTATCCACCATCATTCTGGAAATCAGCTTTCCATTCATATAGCCCATAATAAACAATGGCTTCAAGTGTAATCGGGCGTTTTCTGGTTTCTTGAATATAGCATCTTTAGCTCCAACTACCAACTCTGCAGCAACCTCTTCATAATCACACATGAATTCTCGAGGTAACACGCAAACCATGTTGGTATCAATAGAGATTTCATCAGAGCCAGCCTTAGTATCGATAATAACAGCTGATCTCAACCTGGGCCACCATTCTTGCCTGCCCCTAGCTGGCCTCATCGGCTTTACCTACTCCAGCAGAGCGTCTCTGAACTTTGCAGCTTCTGCCTCTTTTGCCGCAGTATTTCTCATCCGCTGCAAGCGCCGCTTCTAAGATTTCGTGATTCCACTTGGGCACCATTACGACAACGGCACCTTGGGAGCCCGATGTACATCGGTATTTTTATTTACCAGAATATCCTCGGCTTTTTCACTAGGAAACACCAGCCGATCTTTTACCGATGTTCTCTTGGATGGAATAAACGCACAGTTCATTGGGCAATTTTCCAGAGTAGGTAATGACATTCTTTCTTCCAGCAATATCTGAAAAAAGGACAATCCCAATGCTCCATCTCCCAATCTTGATCCTTCGATTTCTGCCGAGCAGTTTCTAGAGTATTCGATTTAACGCTCTTACGAGGTGTCTCCTTAGCCATCCGGTCATACTTTTCCAAAAGTTGATCAAAGGTTGGCTTTAGCCTTGGTTTGGAAATCGGATCATAACTTCGCCCGCGCTTCACCTCGCGCCACTCACTAGCACTTCCACCTCGTCGGTTTGCTGATTGAAATTTCAATTCCGGTTTCTTTTCCACCACAATCCTCTTAGTGCCAACGAGCACTTTAAACTGATTGGAACTCTCAGAATCATCGACTTTTCTTTTGGCATCAACCATCCCAACAAAACCGACTGGGAATGGTTCTGTGTCAATCTGCAAATTCTTACCCTGATACCGAAGTTGCCCACTCTCAATCGCTTTCTGCACCACTTGCTTGAATACATTGCACTCATTGGTAGCATGCGAGTAAGAATTGTGCCACTTGCAATATTTCTGCTTCTTCATCTCTTCGAGTGGAGGAATCACATGCCCCTGTTTGAGCCGAATCTGCTTTTCTTGCAGCAGATGATCGAAAATCCGATCACACTTAGATGTATCAGAAGAATACTTGCTCTTTTCAGAGCCCTTCGGCTTTATCCACCCAAGCTCGAATTCCTTCTTATTATTCACCCATTCGGCAACATCATCCTCAGTATCGGAGTCATCTGAATCTTCGATCTCATCAGCATCAACAACGTCGACGGCTTTGTCTTTACCCTTATTATTGTTATTATTCCGATACTCTTTCTGGCCTGGGTATGAATTATCAGATAATCGGCTTTCGTACAGCGCGATCTTGTGAGCCAAATGTGAAATATCAGCAAATTCCTGATTGCCCACTTTCTTCTGATTAACGGGTAGTAACCCCTTGAAAGCCAATTCCGCCAACTCATTGTCAGGCAGTGAAAGGCTATAACATCGATTTCTCACCTCCCTAAATCGACGGAGATAGTCATTTACCGATTCTCCAAACTTCAGTTTAATCATCATGATATCGGTAATTCTTGCTTCATTCTCTCCGGAATAAAAATACTCATGAAATTTCTTCTCCAGATCCGGCCAGGAAGTGTTACTATTTGGAGGAAGCGATGTGAACCAATTAAATGCCGATCCCGATAAGAACAGTGGGAATAATCGGCATTTGAGAGTATCCTTTGATGCAGCCTCTCCGCACAGCGCAAGGAATCTAGCGACATGTTCGTGCGCAGAGGTGTTGTCGCTCCCACTGAATTTGGCATTTGCGAAGTCGGGAACTCGATATTTGTGAGGAAATTCTGTCTCATTGAAAGCCGATGGATACGGCATGGTATAATGCGATGCAATTTTAGGAGTGTTGAACCCGCACTGTTTCATCATGTTGTAAACCAGGTTCCTCGTCATCTCTTCCAGATTCTCGTTCATCCCGGGATTAATCGGATGATAGATCGAATCTGGGACAGGGACTACAGCCTGATTGTTCGGTATCATCTGAATCGGAGTTGGATTGATTGTCAATGAAGGACTTGGTTGGGAGGTTCCAGCATGTGATGCCCCTGGCTGAGTATAAGCTGGATACTGGTTTCCCAAATTCATCCCCTACAGAATATTCCGATTTTCTTGAGGAGTTTGCCCAGTCATGATGTTATGTAGCGTGGTGCTAGTCCCCTCTTGGACGATTCGCCATAAAACAGATGACTGGTCCAACATCGACCGGTAAACAGAGCTATTAATCTGATCTCTTATCACTTCGAAAAAATCTCCAATGAACAGTGGATCTCCAATAGAAGTCTTCGTAATCTGGTCACTGCGCATTTTCCGATAGCCAGTAAGCATTCTCTTCTTATTCTCCTACTGGATCTCATCGAGCCTATCTTCGATTTTCTTTTTCTGATCTGGGCTCAATTCGTCAAATGTCACTGCCTCAGCAGCGAGCTTGAACGCCTCCAACGCCGCCTCGGTGTCGGTGCGCGTCATCTCGTTGATTTTATTCTTGGGGTTCCACCGAGCGTGCCAAAAAGTATGTTGACACAAAAAATGAGCTTTTCGTGAACACACATGCGGAAGCGTCAACTCTAGGATTGCGTCGCAACCAAGGACCAAGCGTGCCAGTCAATTTGACCTGTAAATTGATAAGGAGAAAATCGTCAGTAACTTGGCCCCAATCGGCTTTTAAAGTTAGCCAGATCAGGTTGTTTGTAATCGGCTTTTGTTAATCCGATTGAACAATCTATCGGCTTAATGCCTGATAGAGCAAATAATTGTAAATAATCGTTCAATCACAAATCTTATACTTCTTTTTCATATTTTTATATAATATTAGTGATAAACCTTCATATCAATATATTAGATTAAACCAAGAAATAGATTGAACAGATTGGTCAGGCCAAGATAGTATTCATATCTAAATCAAGATGCAAACCAATAAACCGATTTAAAGGTTCAAGACTGATATGAGTAAATACAATACTAATCGGCAAACATCCACATATGCAAAATCCTAAACAAGGCATACACAGATCGATTAAACGAGACAGTTGCATACATCGGATTCAGAAAAAACATATGAAATACTTGACAATCGGCATTGCAGGATAAACACACATTACAGATCGATTAGATCGAGACAGTGTAATATGCGAGAACACATTAAAGATAGGTAAATCCCAAGACAGTTTAACTTGCTTTGTATAAACGAGATCAAGATGATACAGCCATGCATGTGGGTTACAAGGATAGAATTGATTATCCCATCGAGATCGCCCTACCTGTGAGTTGAAACCTTTCGACGAGGTCGATCGGATTTGAGAAAGTAGTTGTGTTTTGTGTATGATGTATATCGTTTTTCCAAGACCAAAGGTCCTATTTATACTATTACAAATTCGATACCGATACAACCTATTTTACCGCGTCGCGAAATATATCTTTTGATCAGAGCGTATTTCTTCCGGACTCGGAACTATCGGTATTCTTCATTAAACTTTTCTTCTTTGTTGATGAAGCCCATTTTCGGATTCGGCCCAATAATTCCGATATATTTAATCATTTCACCATATCCGATTTTCTTACCAAATTTGGGTGTCAACACAACCTTATAATTGGTTTTTAACTCGGGCTCCCCTTCTATGGGTTCGTTGTGATACCGCCTTACTTTTACTCTTTTTTTCTCTACTATTTTCTAGTCCCTTCAATCAATATTTCTTCTCTCATCTAAGTATATATCTTGGTCACGTTTTTTTTTTGCAATATTCATCCATCGAAGGGATTTTTTGCGCTTGATGTGGCTCTTTCATTCTAAAAACAAGAGTAAATTGCACTTTTGACCCTGGAAGTTGGACGAAAATCTCACTTGGCCCCCAAAACTTTGTTTTGTCTCACTTGGCCCCTTGAAGTTTCAACACAGGCTAATTTTTTCCGCAGCTGGAGCCAACTTCTAGGGATTGTGTTGCAACGGGATCCAACTTCTAGGGGCTTTTGAGGCACCCAAAAACAACTTCCAGGGAGGCGCTTGGGGGCAACGGGCATCGCTCGGCGGCTACCGCGACCGGCGGCGCTAGGGAGACACACGCACGGGAGAGAGGGAGAGTCAGGAGAGATCGAGAGAGTACGAGGGCAGGGGGACAGAGAGACCGAGAGAGGAAGTGAGGGCAGGGGGAGAGAGACCGAGAGATTAGGGGAATCAACTCCCCTGCCTTATACCTACACTGGCCAAGTCAGTGATGGGCTGGATAGTCCACCGGCCCACAAGTTTTTCTTTTCTTATGGTATTACACTCTCTCTCCCTTAACAGAATTCGACCTCGGATTCTGGGTTCAACGACTCTTTCTTCATTCAATGAATGGCTTCCTTATCTGGTAATATAACCTATCATACTATTATGCTTCTCTCACCCACTCCAGCACTATTGTTCTAGAAGTAACATAATTTTAGCTTGAACATTACCCAAAAAAGTTATAGAAAATCCTTATTCAATCGAGATCATAAACTCGACAACTTAGAGCAGGAGGCACCACCTAGCGATGATATTAAATAAAATCATGTTCTTTCATCAAAACATTCATCATCATAAAATCATCAATAATAAAGCAAAACACAAATGATACATCAAATACATAATAGCAATGATATTAAATAAACCAAACCACACAACCAAAAAATCATACTAACACCATCCATTTCATTTATGTATGCTTACCCAATTGATATTATAATGTCATAATACAATCATTTATCTGTTCCGTACATACAGCGCTTCCAAATTGTTAGAATCAAAAGCCACATCAACATGCTCTAAATTGTTAATTGGACATTTTTTTTCATGACTCCTCAATGGTCTAGTAGCATAAAACACCATCAAGTTATACGGGATGCACTGAAGTAAGCCGTGAACCACAGTCCTAGCTCTAGAAGAGTAAGAGTAGAAGTTGTCATCAACTTACCCTTCAATCATGCAAAAACTATTCTCCGGTTCCAATATCCAATCATACTAAGCACCTTCCTAGGTCAACAAAAGCATTGGCTTAGAAATGATGGTGAGATCTCTCATCATCACTAACTATGACCAAGAAACCTATTACTTCATGATGGTCAATCTCTTCCCGTTGACCCCAATTAAAACCTTACTTGAGTCAATAGAAAAGCCCTCTAAGGCAAAGATATGGCCTAAGAAACACACTTTAGTAAACCAGATTCCATATTTCCTTTGTTTGGCACATAATTAGTTTTATTTGAGGGTTTGAAGCACAAGCCTCAAATGTCGTTCATGGCCCTCTTTGGACATAGAAAGAATTGAGAGTATCATCGATGAGCATCACAACAAAGTAATCGAGATAATTGTATAACATATTGTTCATTGTCTCTATAAAGATTGCAGGAGCATCAGTCAGTCTAGATGATGCAACCTTATACTCAAAATTCATTAACGATAGAGAAAAAGTCATCTTCCCAATATCCTACGCATGCATATCTTATTGTATCTAGGTTGCAAATCAAATATCTATAAATCACCTTAACACTGCTTAAAAGATCAAATCAATCCTAAATGCATGCGACAGGTACTAATTCTGGATGGTCACCTAATTGAGTGCACGAAGATCAACAAAATTCCTCCAACTTCCATCTCTCTTATTTACGCAAAGGGGGAGCTCTCTGGGTGACACACTGCACCAAATTAACCCTTATAGCAAGAAATCATTTGAATGCTTCTAATTGGCACCAAATGGCCAACCTTGATTAGGCTTGCCTCTACAACACTTATGCTAATACACATTTGGCAATATAACAACGTATCATAAAATTTCAATCATAAACCACACTACGATTAAAAGTTTTATCAAGAGCGTCATCACTTGCATTGCAAAAGGGTCACCACATGCCCCTAATAGTAAGGTCGAAAAGCCATTGCCAATAAAACCAATAACCATTAACATATAAATCAAACCTTGCAAAGGATGGAACTCCCAAACTCAAGCAAACTCGTATTGCAAGACAGTATCCGAAAAATGCTAAATACGACAATCACATAAAAACTCTCAAGGGAGAACACCAAGTTCCACAGCACCATCATATCTAGAGTGTGTAGTGCATGCAACTATCATGGTTGATCAGACCATTAGTTACTCACACTACACCCCCGACACAAGGGCTAACTTCAAATCACACATAAAGCTTAAGACCATGGAATGGATATACAGGCACGAACAAAAGTTCGAGGTCGACCCCCGTATAGCCAACCCAACAACCCACTGCGGAAAAGACTTACGCCAACGCTTGGTAGCAAGAGAGGCTCAAATAGAAGCAAAAACATAACATAGATTAACCAGAAGCCCTTCACTATCAACAACAATAGATTATGCCCCTCTAATAAAATTTGAGACACTTCGAAGGATATCATAATGTCGGTCCTAAACATCAAGGTAACAAGTCAAATAACTACTCTCTCCGACCCCATCATCTCCTAATGGAAACAAACTAAAAGTTATCAAGATGAAGGGTTAACATGCAGAGAAAAGAAACTCAATACCATTCTGCAACCTTTGCTTGGTAGGCCCCGGAAGGAAAAGCAATATTAGATCATCACATAATAGGGGTAGTAACCCGATGAACATCAAGCCACCACAACTTCGTATGCACTTAATCCCACTCGGTGTAACGCCCTAACTCCATCCCATGGAGGTGCTCTGCTCACCGAAGTGAGTCTTTCCCACCATCCCGTGGCAAGTGCCTATCTCTGTAGGTCTTATTAAGAGCACGCCGGATTAGTCTTATAGCTTTTTCATCGACCGGGCCCATGGCTCACCGGACTAGCTAGCGATAAGACTTTCTCACCGCCCTGGCTCGAATACATGCTTTTATGGATGTGTGCAACATAAATAAGGTTAACCATCATTTCTCACCATCATTACCCCTGTTCATCCATACATCCACTAATCCATCTTTGTTATTCATTCATACAACACTAAGAATATCATCAATAATAAAAATACAAGGCACAATAGGAATCAAGCTATATATCACCAGCATCCTCACAACCATTCATCGACACAATACCATCAATACTTAAAACAGACATAAAGGTCACTGCCATCGTTCAAGCACACATGATCATAGTCATCGCAGCATGTACTTGCCTTAGTTACCAGACGGGGCGGAAGGATGAGACGTCGATGTCACCCTCAAAGTGTCACCTACACATTCAAGAATGGCAATCAACTGAATTGATACCTTTGTTAAGCAATATTTACATTTTGTTTTTCATCTATCACTTATCCTTTCCAACCACTAACACATTAGGCTCCCAAGTTTTACCACAACCCTCAGCCATTAACTTACCAAGTGGCTGAACAGATAGGTTACTAGTTTAACAAAAACCTCGTCGCGGCCTACACCGGACAGCAACGTTCCAAAGGCCATAACTTCTAAACCGCTAGGCCAAATTTAGTGTTCTTGGGCTCGTTGGAAAGCTAGAAAGATAAGCTAGGTTTTTCTCAAAATGGCCAAGCCCTAATTCTTGGCCGAAACAGCCTATTTCCATTGATGAAGTCACTGCACTTACATACCATCAACTACCCCTGAAATTCAAGTCTAGGATTTGCGACTCTTTCCAAATCCCACCCTAAACCAACCCATACATGTGCAGAAAACAGAAATTTACCTTAATTTCCCAACATTTCACTTAGGCTTTGGGTGAAACCCTAGCCCTCCTCCTCAGCTTCTCCCTTCTCTAGGCCGGCTCCATTTCTTCTCCTCTACCTCCTCCCCGCCTCCCCTTGCCACCCCCGCCTTCCCTTGGGCTACCACGGCGAGGGTAGGGCAGAGCAGCACGAGCAAGGAGGGACAGGGGAGAGGGCGGCGCTCGGCGGCTACGGCGTCCGGCAGCGCTTGGGGGCAACGGGCAGCGCTCGACGGCTACGGCGACCGGCGGCACTAGGGAGACGCACGCACGGGAGAGAGGGAGAGTCGGGAGAGATTGAGAGAGTACGAGGGCAGGGAGGGAGAGAGACGGAGATAGGAAGGCAGAAAATTTATTTTTTAACCTTTTTTAAAAAATTATTTTAATTTTAATCCCCGGGCTGAAGAATTTGCAAATCTAGCCCTTTTGGCCGCGCCACCCCGCCTGGCGCGGCAAATTCATGCTGCCGCCCCAAGCGGGATGGCCCCGCCTGGCGCGGCAGAGGTTGCCACGCTGGCGGCCCCGGCGGGCTACCGATAGAATGACAAGTGGGGCGGTCTTGCCGTGCCATCCCGCTTGGCGCGGCAGCATGTACTTGCCGCGCCATCCCGCTTGGCGCGGCAGCATGAATTTGCCACGCCAGGCGGGGTGGCGCGGCCAAAAGGGTTAGATTTGCAAATTCTTCAGCCCGGGGATTAAAATTAAAATAATTTTTTAAAAAAGGTTAAAAAATAAATTTTATTGGAGAGGAAGTGAGGGCAGGGGGAGAGAGACTGAGAGATTAGGGGAATCAACTCCCCTGCCTTATACCTACGCTGGCCAAGTCGGTGATGGGCTGGATAGTCCACCGGCCCACAAGTTTTTCTTTTCTTATGGTATTACACCTCTGGCCCATTATGGGAGAAGGAAAGGGGGTAGCAGTGCTGCCCCAAGCTGATACGGCGGCACAGCTAGGGTTTTTTGAATCCGAGCTGGCTGGCGGTGGCCGTTGGCTTGCATCCGACATGCGTGGGCGCGTGAGGGCGTGGAGGAGTGGCCGGAGACTTCGGGGACGCTGTTTCAATCGCATATAAGGGGAAGTCCCGTGCTCCTCTCTCGCCGTCTAGTTTCTCGGCTTGTTATCCCTCTCGTTTTTTCCTTCTCCATTTACTTACTGTGTACCGTCCCTGCTGCTCTCATCGGCACCTCAGCATTGTCGCCGACCAGTGGTAGCTGCCTTGGTGGTGTTTCTCTTCGACTCTGGTTCCCGACGGCCAACGGGTGGTTGCCGTGAACCCGTCGCTGCTTCTTCCTGCACCTCAGGCTCTAGCCGTGGTGGAGTGTCAGCATCGTATCTCCTATACATTTCGTCGGTAGTGCTTCCTAGCACGGCGAATTGTTTTCTGGGACAGTGAACTTCACGCTTTGCCTCGTCTTGTTTGTTTGATTCCAATGCAGCGTAAGTATTTGCTTCATCTTTCTCTGTATAGTGGTCCAATTAGGGTTCTGGGGAACAGTTCTTTGAACAGGGGCTGAGCTCTGATTAGGATATTTGTACTTTGTTGTGGGCTTAATCTAATTGCTCGGTGATAATTGCTTGCTCTGAGGTACATACATATAAACTATTATAGGGCTTTGAGTAAATTGTTGCAAGCACTGCCTTTATATCCATGTTGTGCAACTCACTGTTATATGCTTGTATCTGTGCTACTGTTTTGAGAGATATTCATATTAGTGTCTTTTTATTGATATTGTAGCCGTGGTACTTGTTATCAAGTTTGGTGCTGGTCCATTGTCTTTTTTGGGTAGCAGTTCGGCCGTCCCTCTGCTGACCAAACTTTATTATCTTGGGATATTGAGTTGCAAAGTTCTATTGAGTTCTGAAGGCAGTGCTGTTCAACTATTTAATTTTGTCCTAATCCAGTTTATCTCCTATGATATTTAGCCATGTTAATTGTTGGATGGCTAATTTAATATTAGCAACCCGTTAGCACAATCTGAGAGCAATTCATATTAATAAAAACTTGAGCTTTAAGCTAGTTTTTATTCCTGCTGCCATGATTTTGAATCTACTGCTGGTCATGAGTTTGCATTCAATTGTGATGTTTGTCAAATTCATGATGTATGTTCTTTTTCCAGGTTCATTTGTGTTTAATTTCATAGTTGTTTATGATTTGGTTGAAATATTTGTCCGGCTCATTCTGCATTTGATTCAACATTCCAGAAAACAATTCATCACTATGGCTTCTCATGGGAGTTATGTTGTTAAGCCTGAGACATTCGATGGTTCCAGCTTCAAACACTGGCAGGCACGCGCTAAGCTTTGGCTGACTGATCTTATGATTTTCTAAGTGATTTCTAATCCCTCTTTGCCTCCTCCCCTTCTCATCTCTGAGGAGGAGAATAGGCGTTGGGATGATGCGAACCACTCCGCCTTAGCGCGATTGCTGGTTGTCCTCTCTAATAGTCTATTTGACATCTACTCTAGCAAAACAGTAGCTAAGGAGGTTTGGGAGGACCAAGAGCTCAAGTTTGCTGAGGGGGATAATGGAAGCGAGAGTTTCATAACTGAGAGCTACTTGAACTACAAGGTTGTAGAGAACAGGCCCATTCTGGAGCAGGTCTAGGAGCTTCAGCTCCACATTAGGGACTTGAACCAGTTCGACTGTCTCTTGCCTGAGAGCTTTCAAGTTAATGTAGCTCTCGCTAAGCTACCTTCCTCGTGGCATGACTTTGTGGCCGCTCGCCGACACATGAAGGAGCGCTTGACTATTCCACAGCTTCAGGCAGCTATAAATTTCGAGTAGCAGGCACGGGCGAGTGGAGGCCCTAGGCACTCCTCGTCGAGCGTCCAGGCTCATGCGGCATATGCCAATAACCCCAACGCTGCCGGTGGAAAGAAGAAAAAGAAAAAGAAGCCCCAGAACCAGACTGGCGCCAATGGCAGGAACATGCAGAAGAAGAGGGAGGATCTGGTTTGCTATGTGTATGGTAACCCCGGGCATATCGCTCAGAGGTGCCGTAACCGCAAGCGCAAAGGACCAGGTCCAGGACAGCAGAATGGCCCTCGGGCCCAGGCGCATGTCGTGGAGGTGGCTTCTAGCTCCTCCACAGGGTATGTACCTAGAGCCTTTATGGTTGATTCATCACTTGATTGGTGGATCCATACGGGTGCTATGCGTCATATAGCTGCTGACAAAGCCTCATTTACTTCATTTCAGGGTCAATCTTGTGGATCCGTCTTGAAGGGAAACGGAGCGTTAGCACATATACGAGGAGTCGTCTAGGTCTACTTAAAGTTGACTTTGGGCAAGATGATGGTTCTTCACGACGTGCTGTTTGTGCCCACGATGCGACGTAACTTGATCAGTGGCATGACTTTATGTCATCAGGGCATCATATTAGTGTTTGAGTCAAATAAGGTCATCTTGACCAATTTTGGTGCCCTCATAGGCAAGGGGTACGAGAGAGATGGCATGTTCAGTCTCTTCGTCTTGTGTCAGAAGAATCTTTCCATTTTCAATGTGGTTTGTAATAAACATCATGATGTATGGCCTTCACACTTATGTCATTTGAACTTTGAGGCCATTGTGCGGTTGAGCAAGATGAATTTAATTCCAGAGTATAGCTATGAGAAGGGCTCCAAGTGTGAGGTGTGTGTGCAAGCTAAGTAGCCTCGGAAGCTGTTTCATACGGTTGAAGGATGAAGCACCTCTCCACTAGAGCTAGTCCACTCCGACCTATGTGAGATGAATGGCATTTTAACAAAGAGAGGAAAGCGATATTTCTTTACTCTCATAGATGATAGTAGTAGATATTGTTATATCTATCTATTGAAAACTAAAGATGAAGCACTAGATTATTTCAAGATCTATAAAGCTGAATTAGAAAATCAACTAGGAAAAACTATTAAACGGTTGAGGTCCGATAGAGGAGAGTACATCTCTAAGGATTTTGCCCATTTCTGTGAAGAATGTGGTATCATTCATGAAACCACACCTCCCTACTCTCCCCAGTCAAATGGGGTAGCCGAGCGAAAGAACCGAACTATATGCGACTTGGTTAATTCCTCGTTATAAACTTCTGTTATGTCAGTTCGATGGTGGGGGGAGGCAGTTCTCACAGTCAATTATGTCCTAAATAGGGTGACTCCATTCAATCGCAAGGTGACGCCCTATAAAGGATGGAAGGGGAGAAAACCTAACATGTCTCATCTTAGGACTTGGTGTTGCCTTGCTAAGGTAAATGTGCCCATGCCTAAGAAAAGAAAATTAGGACAAAAAACTATCGACTATGTCTTCCTAGGGTATGCTTTAAATAGCACGGCCTATGGATATCTAGTGGTCAAATCCGAGACGAGCGAAGTCGCTCCAAATGAGCATATGGAGTCTCAGGATGCGACTTTCTTTGAGACCATCTTTCCTACGAGATCGAATGAGATAATCGCACTAGATGGCTCTAATGAGCACTACTCTATTCCTCCTGAAGTGGCGGAGCCTCCTCTTGATTTGGAGTTGAGAAGGAGTAAGAGATAAATGATTGAAAAGTCATTTGGTGATGATTTTGCTATCTATTCTGTGAATGACGAACCACGCACCCTCGCTAAGGCTTTTACATCTCTTGATGCTGAGTATTGGAGGGAGGCAGTCCGTAGCGAGATGGATTCCATCATCGCTAATGGAACGTGGGAAGTCGCTGATTTACCTAGTGGTTGCAAACCGGTGGAATGCAAGTGGATTTTTAAGAAAAAGAGGAGATCTGATGGTATTATTGAAAAGTACAAGGCTCGCTTAGTGGCTAAGGGTTTCACTCAAAGAGAATACGAGGATTATTTTGATACGTATTCTCCTGTGGCAAGGATACCCACTATCCATGTGCTTATAGCTCTTGCAGCCGCGTATAACCTCCTAGTCCATCAAATGGACGTTAAGACCGCTTTTCTTAATGGAGAGCTAGAAGAGGAGATATATATGCAGCAGCCTGATGGATTTGTGGTTAAGGGCCAAGAGAACAAAATGTGTCGCTTGATTAAGTCCCTGTATGGTCTTAAGCAAGCCCCTATGTAGTGGCATGAGAAATTCGATAAGACAATGACATCTGTAGGGTTGTGTAAACGAGGCCGACAGATATGTGTATTATCGGTTTCAAGGGGACCGAGGTGTCATTCTATGTCTTTACGTGGATGACATATTGCTATTTGGGATCGACTTGGATGTCATCAACGAAACAAAAGAATATGTTTCGTCAAATTTTGATATGAAGGATCTATGAGAGGCTGACGTTATTCTTAACATCAAGCTTATAAAGAGTGTGAGTGGGATAACTCTGTCACAATCTCACTATGTGGAGAAAATCCTAACCCGCTTCGGGCATATGGATTCTAAACCTACCTCCACGCTCTATGATCCCAATATGAGACTTTGCAAACACACTAGTGAAGGGGTTAATCAACACCAATATTCACAAGTAATTGGATCTTTGATGTATATCTGTAGCGCAACTAGACTTGACATCTCATACCTAGGAGATGATCACTGGGTAGCACTACATAGAGTACTTAGGTACCTAAAGGGCACCATGAAGCTTGGAATCCATTACTCTGACCATCCGGCAAGCTTAGAAGGATTCAGTGTCTCTAACTGGATTAGTGACTCGGATGAACTAGTTGCAAGTGGATATGTGTTCACTTTAGCTGGTGGGGCGGTGTCCTGGAAGTTTGCTAAATAGACTGTCATTACACGCTCAACAATGGAGGCTGAACTAGTTGCCCTAATTCAGCGGCTGAGGAAGAAGAATGGCTCAAGGAGCTTCTTTCTGACTTACATGTGCTGGAAAAGCCGTTACCAGCAGTATTAGTATACTGTGATAACCAGACTGTTATAGTCAAGGTTAAAACTAGAAAAGACAATATGAAGTCATCGAGGCATATTAAAACAAGACTGAAGTCTACTCGACATGCGAGAGAGGCATGTGTTATTGTTGTATAATACACTTAGTCTGGTAGTATTCTAGTTGATCCTTTTATAAAGGGTTTGCCTAGATCAACTATCGAAGCAGCATCTAGAGGAATGGGGTTTATACCCTGCTACCAGTAACCAACAGTGGTAACCCATCTTGAAAGAGCGAAGATCCCGTGAATCAGGCTCTGGGATAACTAAACTGTGTGGTACTATCAGCACATCTTTCTTGGTCCCATTAGCTGCAATGCTATATCTGTATGGCAAGCCGAGGTAAAAACCTCTTAATGAGTTTGGAGCCGTAAGGGCTAGGGAGCTGTCTTACAGACTTCTCGTGAAGAACGAACCTATGTGAGCTGATCGTGTGATCGCGATCCGTGAGAGGTTGGGGTATACTCTTTAGTGAGCTCATGAATAGATACAAGGACATGACTGTAAATTCTTGCCACGCTAGAGGTGCAGATTTGCAGCCTAGTACTGTGTGTCTCTAGGATGAATGCCTTCAAACCAAGGCCTTGGATCAAAAAGCAGTCCTCCATTGTCTGTGTTGGGTTGGATTCTTTTAGACTAAACCTTTGTTCAAACCTTTGCAGCACCTTTGTTCAATAACAGTATATGAAACGAGTTTCACGACGATAATACTTTTGTCAATTGAGGCAAAATGGTGGGGATTGTTGGGCCTTTTCCCTTTGGACCGGTGGGCCTCTGGCCCATTATGGGAGAAGGAAAAAAGGGGGCGGTGCTGCCCCAGGCTAATAAGGCACCACAGCTAGGGTTCGTTGAACTCGAGCTGGTTGGCTGCGACGGCGGCCGTTGGCTCGCCTCCAACATGCACGGGGCGCGTGAGGGTGTGGAGGAGTGGCCGGAGACTTCGCGGACGCCGTTCCTATCGCCTATATGGGGAAGTCCCGTGCTCCTCTCTCGCCGTCTAGTCTCTCGGCTTGGTATCCCTCTCGTTTTTCTCTTCTCCATCTATTTACTGTGTGCCGTCCCTGCTGCTCTCGCCGGCGTGGTTGCCGTGAACCCGTCGCTGCGTCTTCCTGCTCCTCGGGCTTTAGCCGTGGCCTTTGGCCATGGTGGAGTGTCGGCATCGTATCTCCGATACATTTCGTCGGTAGTGCTTCCTAGCACGGCGAATTGTTTTCTGGGAAAATAAACTTCACGCTTTGCCTCGTCTTATTGGTTTAATTTCGACGCATCGTAAGTATTTGCTTCTTCTTTCTCTGTATAATGGTCCAATTAGGGTTCTGGGGAACTATTCTTTGAATAGAGGCTAAGCTCTGATTAGGATATTTGTACTTTGTTGTGGGCTTAATCTAATTGCTTGGTGATGTGTCGACGGTTGGGATACTGACCCAAGTTAACCAAGGTTCTTGAAGATGGAGATAGGAGACACGCCGAACAACTACGAACAGCAACGAACAGGAGACAGGGTTTTTATCCTGGTTCAGGCCTCTCGGAAGAGATAATAGCCCTACGTCCAGCCTTTCTGTATATCAAAGAGGATTACAGGTGGAACTCGACGAGATCAGCAGGTCTCGGCAAGTGGTGTGTGAGATCTAATAGCCAGGGGTCCTCTAAGCGCCATAAGGGCCCTATTTATATAGTAACCTTTGGGTAAGAAAATGAACTGGTCGACCAAACCACCCCTTGACCCAAGGTTTTAACTACAATGCTAGACAAGGGCATATAGCACTGAACTAGTAGAACTCTCAAGGTGAACTTTGCTAAAATTTGGTCATAGAGATAACGATAAGCTCGCTAATAGGTTGGTCCTTCCAACCCATTTTTTTTATTAGTAAGCATTCTCAGGAAAAGCAGTAACAAGGTAAACTCTCAGCTCTACACAATAATGGTTACTCGCAAGGAGAAAATAAAGACATGATAGCTCTAAAACTCTTACCATGCCTAGTCGACTGAGCAAGATCAAAGATATAGCAAAGAAAACTTGACAGCGAGACCACCATTGATGTATAAAGTAACCATGAAGCTCAGCCATGCACATACTTCGAAAGGGACCCCATCAACCAAAAGACATTAGTTCAACAGACTTCGATAGAAGCTAATCCCAATGGTTAGCAATAACCCCTCTACATGGAGGATAGGCCCATAGAATGAGAAACATGCCTGGCTAGGAAACAGATTTAGCAAAACCGGTACATAGATAGAGAGGAGTCGATAACGATCATGTCAAGAATATAACGTAGATTTCAAGGCTTCAACATTATCTGAAAAGTGATGTCAAAATTCCACTCAATGGTCCTGAAAAACAAGGATCCTTAGGCGAGGCATCCCTAATAAGAACTTGCTCACCTTAAGTGGGCTATCTATGTCATTACCTCATATGAGAGCTACCTAAAGGAAAACCCTTGTCCCAATACTATATAATTCCAAGGTCCGCGACGAGGCCTTGGCATGGTCAACACAACATTAAAACAAATTTTCCTATGAGGGCTTGGCATATGAGGGCTTAACAAAGGAGGGATTAGGGTTTTTCTTGCGGAAAGCCAAATTTATAAATTTTCCTATATCTTTGAAAATGTGAAAAAGGGTTAAGAAGAGTTAAAACAAATATCTTTCTTTTGAATCTCCGGCTACCCACCGGTTTTAACCCAGCACGGGCATCTCATGGCTACATGCCATGTCCATCCAAAGATCATATGGCTATCTGCCATAGAAATCCAATATCAGGGCTAACCGCCAAATCAAAATCTCAGGGCTATCCACCATGTCAAAATCATAATCTCAAGGCTAGCCGCCATGCGAATCTCATAACTGCCCGTCATGCTAGCTCAATCACTTCACAGCGTCCTGCTGCGAAGGTCCAAAACAAGAGACTCACGACGTTATATCGTGGTTTTCTTTTAAAGCGCCATTTTGAAAAGAAAATGAGAAAACACTACCATGAGGCAGCGCCATTTCTTGACCATGGGCACGGCTGTCTAGACAGTTCTACACTCTGCAGAGGTTGCACGCTTTACCCACGAGAGGCAATTTACAAAGTAAACCACCACAAGGTCTTTAACCAACTCACTCCTAGCTCAGGCATCACCGCTAAGGATTCAACCTCTGGGCTAGTACTCAGTTGCCAGCGGCCTCCTCTTGCGCTAATAGGTTCAAATCTATGCGACACCGTTATCCACGGATTTTGCACTCAATTCCGTGGCACCGTTATCTATAGGCACTGTCAAATTCTGCTCGATTTTGAGCGGTTCCGTTAACCATGGTTCAATTCCGTTAATCACGGATTCTGCGCGACACTGTGTGCTACGGATTCTGCGCTGCCTATTTAACTAAGTGAGATGCCCGAACTAAGAGTTCGAAGGGTACTCAACCAGGGCCTTGCCATACCAGCACTCATGCACTACAAGAATCCAGATTGTTTTCATCAGCCAGGTACTGATGTAAATAAGGCAAAAACTGATGTAAATAGGCTGATGTAATGCCGTTGATGTAAATACAACTATTTACATCAGCCCTGATGTAAATAGCTTTTATTTACATCAGCCTAAGGACTGATGTAAGTATTTCTTGTTGGCCCCTGCCGGCAGCTGGGATGCTGACGTGGCACTTATTTACATCAGCTTATGGCTGATGTAAATTTGTTTCACGTCAGCGTATGGTGCTTATTCAAGCCACGTTGACACTTATTTACAACAGTTAGAGGTTGATGTAAATAAGTGCCACGTCAGCATATGTTGTTGGCGCACTTATTTGCATCAGTCTTGGCTGATGTAAATAGTTGAAAAATTCATTAGCATTTTTACTGATTTATTGCAATTTCAAATACATTTCATAAAATCAATTCACAACATATAATATCCACAATTCACAGTTCATAACATGCATAATTCACATCCATCAACACATGACATCAATCATACGACCAATTCACAAATAAACATCCATATATCCTCACATATAAAGTTCACAAATCTTCAAATCCATATAGTAGTAACACAAGACGACAATTTAACAAAAGAGTGTAACAACTTCATACATAAGCCAGGTACGTCGTACAACTCGCAATATCACAAATACAACAAAAGGCTTTAATTTGGAGGAGTGGCATCCTGAGGAGTATCAGCGAAACGATGACTATTACCGGCATCACCTCCGGAAGTAAGGACGATGCCAACTGAGGGAGAACTTCTCGTTGAAGCATTGTTCCCTAAACCAACATCTGGATTGTTGACTTGTTGATTACCTTCAACACCGGCATCAGGAAGGGGAGTGGGAGGAGCTGGCTGTGCAAAGATCGATGGAGGCGGAAGTGGGCGGAGATCCAACGGCGCTCCAAACTGTCGCGTCATGTATGCATATAAATAACAAAGTATTGTATTATTATCTAAAATACATGTCTAAGTATTAATTCGTTGCTTTACTCTAAATGGTCCAATGCACAAATATGGAATGAACTATATTCGAAGCATGCATATTACAATACTAGCGGTAGAAACGCGCCTTCGCGCGTTAGCTAACCTGCATATAAGTTGGTGGATCAAACACAGATGATGTGCACAAGATAATATACAATACTATTTTTTTACGGTGCTTAATATACATAACCATACTTCGCTCATATTGATGGTGTGGCCATTTAGAATGTTACAGCTCATTTCTACGCGATACAAGGACTTGGATCGGCAAATGAACATAAGACAATATACGATTACAGGCTGTTACTATTAACAAAGGAAAAGAAAGACCAAACATGTAATTGCCCTTGCTAACCTCATTTGCTGTGTCCATTGCAAGATAAAGTAGCACTTGACTGAATGAATCTAACCATGTAATGAAGTGTATCTTGCTCAAATATTCTCTCCGTGATTTTTGTGATGACATCATACTGTTTTCCAAAGAGATCTGTTATTTGTGGGGGTATGAAATTATCAGGATGTTTTGTTATGCTCATAAGGGCATCGATAGGAAATCCAATGAGCTGTTCAGCTTACTACCAAAGCGCGTGGGCGTAGCCCCGTGTAGTTCTGAGTTCTGACATCCCCAATGCGGCCATAAAAGACAAAAAATGCAGCAATCAACAAAGATGAATTGAAATGGCTCTTTCAAAGGCTAGAGCATAGAGATGATTTGAACCTGAGAGCCCGCAAGAAACAAATAGCATGCAGCAGCCTCATAAGCAAGACATAGTATGATTAATATGAAATTCTCTGTTTGTATTTTTTTCTTGAGTATACATTAACTATTCACAACCTGGATAAATGTTTAATCTCATGACAAAAGTGAGTACATACCTGGTTAATCAGCAATCTGGCTAATCGAGAAAACATGATTAAATAATATGTAAGCAGAGCATGGCCATCTCTAGATTCTTTCTAGCACTTCCCACTTATGCCACTTCCATGTCACCAAAAAAAGGTACAAATCGGTGCAATCTGCAAAGATAGGACTATCTGACTAAACAACAAAAGACCATATGAAAGTGCTGGGAAAAAATGATGTAATAAAAATTAAAATGAACAGTACACTGAAAATGGAAAATGTATAGTTACCAAGTGTGCATAGAAGCGATATGTTTGCAAACCAAGGAAAAGATGTGGTCCACTTAATAGCATGCCTTCAAACTAAGTAAACTAAGTGAAATTCACAAAGGAAAAGAAGTGAATCTACCGCAATGTTGGTGATTAATAAGCGGCCCACCTCGAGGTGGGCTTGGGGTATCAGCCCACCATGCGTGCGGGAAATCCAAAGAGCCTCTTGGCCAGGTGCCTAGCCCGTCAGGGTCCGTCCCGAGCTTGACCGGGTCAACCACGTTGTCCTGGGTCTCTGCTAACGGCTTGGCATACCTCTCGGGCTTCCCTCAGCCCGGAGGAAGGCTCCGCGAACGGCCCGCCTGTTCGTAGGCAGGCCTTTACAGCTATCGTACCCTGCCATATTTTCTCCGGCCTTGACCGAAAAGAACTGTGTATCCCCAAGAGTCCGTAGCCCAGGGAAGGGCACGCGGGCAGTCATGTTTGTCGTTTGCCCTCCTCGGCAAGCAGCGAATGGTTGTTACGCTACGCGACGCCCCCAACGGACGGCGCGAGGCTGGCTCGGTCCAGTCAATGCTATATCAGGGATAAAGGGCTCGAGACCCGACAGGACCCTAGAACGAGACAAGAGCCTCGCCGAATAAAGCAAAGACCGGCACGGGGCCCGCCGCATCAGCTTCGGGCGACCCGCCGCTCCTATAAAAGGAAGATTCCTGAACATTTGAGGCGATCCGATTCCATTTGACCCAAGCTCGAGCAACACCCGCATCCGAAGCTTCCTTAGCAAGTAGTTTTAGTCCTTATTCACCACCACTGTAAGCTCGGGATCGGTGCCCCTAGGCCCGGTCTCGGCACCTCTGTACTAATTTCCACCATATAATCAACGAGACTGGAGTAGAGCTATTACCCGGCAGTGGGGGCTCGAACCAGGGTAAATCGCTTGTGTCTTCACGGTTCGTATCGTTTTCCTTCTCCTTCCCTCTATACGAAGGATCTGTACCCGGATCGTCAAGTCGCACCAGGCCCTTGTCCGGGAAGACAGCGTGGCTTCAGCCCCCGCAGGCTTGGCCGCCGCCCCCGGGCTGCTGAGAAGGGTGGTCGTTGGGCCTCACACCAACTCCAAATTCGTCTGCCGGTCCGTGGTCTCGCGGCTCTGTCGGAGTGCGTTTCCCAGACACCGACATGCAGGATGGCTTGAACGAAGTGGTTCATGTAACAGGATAAGGTCCTCTATCACCATCAGTATCTGTTGTGGAAATAAAAGCATTTAGTAAAAATTTAGCCACGTAAGAATTCCTTTATATAAAGATTGAAAAGTACCAACGGTTTAGAGCGAAGATCAGTTGAAGCTAGCTCAACACCAATATAAAGTTCTTGGAGGTTTTATTATGCTGAACCAAAGACTGCCTCAAACCTAAAATAGCAGAACTGCTCTGTTATGCTCTGAACGTTAGAATACCTAAAAATCCTGAAGAGCCAAGTATGCTGAAATAAAAATAAGATTCCATAATACAATCCCATGCTGACAATTACAACCTAAAACAGCAGCAACATGAGTGGCATGAAAATTTCTCTTTCACCGTACAGTGACGGGCGCCCATGCTATGTATGCCTATATCGCCCTGCTACTCATGCTTTTGATATGACCCTTTGTATCGCCAATTTGCCCACATACTATTGTTTCATAAAATCTAAATATGAATGGCTCAGTAGGATGACATGGCATTTATTCGAACCATATCAGATACGCTAACATCATTGAATAAACAGGATGTTAAAATACATGCATGAAGGAGAATATTTCATACTTCCAGTGGAATAGAAGAACAGAACCAAAGCATTTTTTGCATGGAAGATACCTAATAAGAAAATAGTGAAGTGTGCATCTTTGTTGATCTCATTGTAATGCTTCTGCAGTAGCTCCATTATGCAAGGAGTGGCGTGACGATAAGGATCTTCAATAGAAGGTACTAAAGTACTTATCTGATAGAAAAACAGTGAAAGATGCATCTCGTTTACTCTCCTTCCAATGCTTATGCCATAAAAGGAGAAACACGATGAGGATCTTCAATGGAAGGTACAGAAGCACCTATCTGATAGAAAAACAGTGAAAGATGCATCTCGTTTACTCTCCTTCCAATGCTTATGCCATAAAAGGAGAAACACGATGAGGATCTTCAATGGAAGGTACAGAAGCACCTATCTGATAGAAAAACAGTGAAAGATGCATCTCGTTTAAGTGGCGGCGTGGGGTGGGAACCCTAAAAGGCTGTGGTTTGTTTTTGGGATGGATAAGGTGCTGGTAATAAGTTATGCAAACATATTTACATCAGCCGAGCAAATGGCAATAGTTCATTTACATCATACGAGAAAATTTTTAAAACCTACTGTGGGCCTGTTTGATGTATTTACATCAGCCTGGCTGATGTAAATACCTGGAGAAACTGGTGTAAATAGGGTCATATTTACATCCGCTCTATGTAAGCTGATGTAAATATTTTGGCTGATGCAAACAATCTGGATTCTTGTAGTGATGGTCGTCCTGTTGAACTTAGTTTGTCTACCTCAAGGATTAGGTCCTAAAGGGTTTGGGTGGTTCCCACACTGGGCCCGAATCTCGTGCGTACTGCCCCAATCCATACAACCATCCACCCAAATCAGGGTTTTCCAAAAATAATTTCCCATTATAACTATAACTATTGTATCCCAATAGTCCTATTTTATCAAACATGACATCATCAACTATCTTTGAATCACGCATTTCAAACATTGCATTTCACATGAAATAACAGTGACAACTATAAGCAATAAACAGCAGGGCTAAGCATTTAACGATTAACTAATCAATGAAATGGCAATAAACAAGTTATATATTCCTAGGGTTGACAAGGATCAGGTTTATAAGATATTAATAAATTTTCTAGGCATTTAATCAGCCTAATCAACTAGCATTTTTACATTTTAATATAATATGCACTTAGCAAATCTAGTAAATCATTTAGAAATCTAGGTAGCAATATGATCAACAAATATTGTATGGAAAAGTCGACAATGACTTGCCGTAAATGCGGTCTTCCAGGCGTCTCGATAGGTCCATGGCTCCAATGACGCCGGTATTCGGATCTAGCGCAAACAAACAAAACACACAATAAATGCACATACAAAAATATGGATGAAAATGATGAAAATGACATTTTAAAATTAAAGTATGCATTTTTAGAAATTTATAGAAATTTATTTCATTGAATTTGGAGTAATTTTGCAGATGCTATGAAAATAATAAATTTGCTGTAATAAATCAATAAAACAATTAGAAATGGGCGGCGGAACCGAAAACGGCCCTAAAAGGCGCACACGCGGGGAGGCTGTGGCCTACCTCGGCGCTGGGCCTCGTGGACAAGGGCGCAGAGGCAACTGGGCCTGGCTGGGCCTGCAGCGCACGCGTGGCCCGGCTCGGCCTGGCCTGACTTAGCCCAACGCCAAAGGGGGCGGAGAGGCTGACGGGTGGTGCACGGCTCGGCGGTGGGAAATCCGAGGGGAAATGGAGAGGGTGCTGCGGGGGTTTCGGGAAGGGGTCCACGGCACCGGAGATCGCCGGCGACGAGCTGGGGGTGGACCGAGGTGGGAAGAGGAGGCGGCGCTCGGTGGAGAGGGTGTAGGTGCTTGGCAGAGCTCCGGGGAGGTGGGGGAAAGCTTGGGGTGGCGTGGATTGGAGCTAAGGTGGCTCGGTGGCGTGAGGATGCTTCGGCCGGAGGGGAAACACGATGCAGCGGCAAAGCGAAAGGCGGAGAGGGAGAATGGAGGAGGGACACGGCGAGGTCGTCGGTATTTGTAGGCTACGGCGAGAAGCTTGGGCCGACAGTGGTGGTGTCAATGGTGAGCCACTTGTGGCGCAAGACGACAAGTCGGCGGGTCGCATGGCGCGGGCGACACGCCGACGAGCGTACGAGGAGCTTCCAGAGGGGGCGAAAGTGGTTGGCGGCGATGAGCTGGCCGGAGAAGAGGGGTAGCGCAACGAGGCTTTGGGGAAAAAGACAAAGCCAGCAGGAGAAAATAAAGAGAAGAAAGAAGAGGAGAAAAGGAAAAGAGAAAAGAAAAGAGAGAAAAGAGAAAAGGAGGTGGGGCCAACTGCCAGAAAAATTTTTAAATATTTTTATTAAAAACAGAAATTCCAAATTAATATAATCATATTGTTTTTAAATTAATATGATTTCTTTTATTAAATTTTAATCAAAATATTGTTTACAAAATATATTTTTAAGTCTTCGCAATTAATTTTTTTAAAATTCAAAATATGGTTTTAGGAATTGGAACCAATAATTTTTTTATTTAAACCAAAATTAAAATATTAGTTACCAAAATATCCTTTTGGTTTTTGCCAAAATTGTAAAAATTTTCACAAGTTAGATTTAAATTAATTATATTTTTGTTACACCTAAATCAAAATATTAATTATCAAACATAGATTTTGATTTTTACAAAAATATTTTGACATTCAAAATTTTGAATGAAATTCTTATAAGGTAACATGCACATTTTCAAAATAAAATTATTTCAAGAAAAAAAATTATTTAACATGAAATAATGATGCATGATTTTTAGGGTTTTGAAAATAGGGATGTTACACCGCGTCCGGCCATCCCCGTCCTCGGCACAAGCACCACTAGAGCCGTGCACAATCGTAGAGGCCAGAGCATGCACGCACATGGCTGGAAATGGCCGGTAGCACCGCCGCGGTGCAAGAAGTCGCTGCCAGCTACATCGCCTGGCCGGAGGAAGATGAAGACCATGAACCGTAGGTTGCGCGCCAAGATTCGTGCAGCCTGGTGAGCTCTGACTCGCTGCCCTGTGGGCCTTGCCGGTCAGGATAACGCTTCGTGCGCACGCTACCGGCCGGTGATCTTTGGGTCACTATCAATGGGCCTTGGGTCCACCGGTCGGGTTTAGTGAAAGTGTGACCGAGCGTAGCGCCACCCCCCGCACGCTGGCGCCCTAGCAAAATACGCCTTCGGATGTGACATCCTAATAAAATTATTAGGTGTCCCAATGTTTTCTCTAAGTAAACTAAGGTATCATTTTATAACATTTCAGCATAATTCCAAGCTAATTACTCTTGGGCTGGTTTAGCATGTGATTAAGGGCCCATATTTAGAGGTTTAGCTCTTTTATCCCATGAGGAGAAGCCCAAAGGACCTCCCTTGCGCCCTAGACCCTATAAACACCCTCCTCCACTGTTCCTCGCCGGCCACTCCACTTCCCACCCCAAACCCTAAACCTACGGCTCAAGATCTATTCTCCCGAGGACATTTCTGAGGTAAATCCCTTTTCCCCGTAGTCAAATCGTTGTGTAGATGGTACTAGTAGCTAGATCCCGTCGAGACAGTCAAAATACATATGCAGATCGCCCGTTTTGGTGTTGTTTTCTGCCCGATAGAGCTCGCCGTAGTTAGCTTTCACCACGGGCGCCGTCGATCCTTAGCGTTTGCATCGTCGGCGGGAGATCCGGATCAAATCCCCGCGCGCCACGTCACCCCAGCACTGCCGTCCGCCGCGCCGTGCCCGCGTGCCACGAGCGCCGTCTCTATCGCCGTCCGACACGCGTCCCGGTGGGTCCACCTGCCGCAGCAGTTTCCGACCGCGCCAACGCCTTAAGCCAATCCCGTAGCGACACGTGCCCTGTGGGTCCCGCTGCTGTCGGCGCCTCCGACCGTTCGGTCTCCGCTGCCCAGTAGGATCGCGCCACGTGTCCCGTGGGACCCGCCGCTGATGCCGGCGCTGGTTCATCGCACCCATGCCAGATCCAGCCAAAGTCGCTAACAAGCGGGCCTGGCTAAGATGTGGGCCCCGCTTGTCAGAGCACACGCGAAAATCACGCCGCGGTCACTGGCTGGTGGGCCCGCCCATGCCATGTCATCCGAAGGCCACGTGGTGTGACACGTGTCATGCCACGTCACCCGTAGCCAAGCCCCACTGCCACGTGGCATGCCACGTCAGCAGCCACGTGTCAAGCCACGTCAGCACCCACACAGCCCTGAGTGCCACGTGGCACGCTACATCACCGCCACGTCACCGCCACGTCACTGCCACGCCAGCACTAACCGCTGCCTCTGTCGAGTGGGTCCCACTTGCCAGCCGCTGGGCGCCACTGCCCAGTGAGCCCCACCTGTCAGCCGCACGCCGCCGTGCCGGACCGGACCGACCTAGGCCGTGCGCGCGCGGGGAAATTTGGGCCGTTCCGTCGGTTCGACCCTTTTCAGGGTTAATTGGTTTTTTCTTTTTCCTAGAATTTCCTATTTAGCCCGAAACTTCCCCGAATTCTTTAGGGAGCTCCGTAACTCCAAATTGGATGATTTTGGAGCCTAAAAATCACATTTAAATCCTAGAGTTTTTTCTGTATATTTAATAATTTTTTTCTCTGTATTGATCTTGTTGTTATATTGTTTGTTGTTCTTATGTTTAGACGGTGGGTGCAATTGTTGCTCGGATTGTTGTCCGGAACCGGTGTGGGACCCGCAGAGCGCGGAGTATTTCAAAGGCAAGCATAGTAACATATTCTCTCCTAGTTTTACAATATAATTTACTGTTAATTATTTTCTGAATTATCTGCATGCATGTAATTAGGCGTGAGTACCTGGACATGTTAATCATCTATTAATATGCTTTAGCCACCTTTGTGAACTCGTTGTACATTTCCTAGCCTATCCTTGACTAGATGTGTAGGATTGCATTTGGGATTCACTTCAAATTGAGCCTTGGTGAGGCGTATGCTTTGCGATGGTATTTTGGTTAAATCTAAACAACTAAAACTAGTGTAGATGATTTAGGGGAGACCCGGCAGTGATGTTTCCGGGATTGTAGTGGGGATGAGACGGTCTCCTCTAATAAGGACTCAAGCTTGTGTATTACTAGACCAAACCTTACCGTACAGCCACTTGTGCCTTCGGCCCTGGATTAGTACACTACGAAACCCAATAACCGCTTGCTCGTAGGCTGTCCGGTTACGTTTCGTCATCGTTGCCCTAGGGGGAGGCTTGCAATCTCTCCTGAGGGGTAGGTGCGTCCCTGAGACCGAATGGCTTAATTGGGAAACGACCCACGGGTGGTGTCCAGAAGTAGTAGGCGTCCTACCGCGGCGGACACCGGCGGGGCCAGGAAAACCAAAAGAGAGGGCAGGTGAAGTGGTGGGCGTAGTAGGCTGGAAAAGTCTTGTACTGTTTCTCTTAGTGGATGAGACGGGCTTGTGGGAAAACTTGTACACACTCTGCAGAGTTAAAACTATCATGATAGCCGTGTCCACAGTCATGGACGGGGCGAGAGGTTTGCACATGTAGATTCACCCTTTTTCAATATTAAACCTGACTAGATTGGGCTTGGATTGGCCTGGTGTGAGATGCACCTTTGTTGAACTTGAAAGTTGATATTTATGATCATGCATTCACTAAATTAAAACTTGATCAACTAAAATATGACTAGCAGTAGGATTTGGGTAAAATAACCTTTAACCCATCCATAACCCTGCACTCATAATTAAGGACTGCTTGCTGGGTAGCCGCGTACTCATTAAATTTCTCACGGACATATTTTATTCAGATTTCGGTCAGGACCAAGAAGGCCCTAACGAGGGAGCGCAAGGCTAGTTAAGGTGCTCGGGTCGACACCTTGGAGTTCATCATAGTTATTTAATTTGAACACTCTTGATGTTTTTCTGCTTGTTAATTAATTCTGCAGGACTATCAACTGGGTATCCCAGTTTGCTTTTGTAATGAAATGCTATGGTTTACCCGTATTTCACTTTAATTAAATATATTGTGATGATTCCATCGCATTGTCCATCACGAGATACTAAACTGGGATTAGTATCGACTCGTGGTGTTGTATTCCCATTACAAGTACTGGGGTCACGACAAAGTTGGTATCAGAGCGGTGTTGACCTTAGGATGTCGTAGCTAGTGAAACCCTTGGAACCTTGAATCATTTTAAAATAAATTTAAAAAATTTCTTTATCTGTTTTGATGCATTTATTCTCTCACCATTGTTCTAACCGGCGTTCCCCTTCTTTGTTCTAGATGGCCTCACTGAAGAACACCACTGCCACTGATGAGGGAGGGTTGGTTGCTACCCTCAACGACTTATTGGGATTTCTAGAGTACCCCACACCTGTATCCACCTACAAGTGTGAGTTTGAGATCCTGAGGCAGTGCCCTCACTGGAAGATCAAGCTGGCTATCCCTCCCAAGCTCCCCAAGGGGGAGGGGGCATCTTTGGAGTTTGTGAGCTTCAACTAGGATGACACGATTAGTCGGCAGGAGGCCGTCGGGCTCGCGATTCTGCACATCGCGGAGACCAACCGGGCTCGGTTGGAGGACACGCCGTTTCGATATCTTCTTACCTGGCACGTCAATGCTCCAGCTGATGAGCCCAGCGAGGTGGCTTCCTCTCGGGGCGAGGATTCGCTGGCGTTGACCACCACGGTGCAGTATTTGAGGGCGCTGGATCACCTCTACGTCTGCAAGGCTGAGGATGCTGATAATTATAAGGGTTTGGTGGGGGACCTGTGTGAGGATGAGAAGAATAGGAAAGATGAGGTGAGGCATCTGGACATCCTTCTCCGCAAGAAGGAATGGCGGATTCGCCATAGGGAGGCGGAGTTGGAGTTGACTGCTCTGGAGATGAATGAGAAGGACGAGGCATTAGACAATGAGAGGGAAAGGGCTACCAACCTAAGAAAAATGCTTGAGGACAAGATAAAGCAGTACCGCGACAAGGACAAGCAGTTGGAGGAGGAGTATGACACTATCCTCAACTGGCGTGATGAAATAGATGTTGAGGAGAGCGAACTCCATAAGAACAAGTCCAAGTTCGCCAAAGACATGAGAAAGATCAAGGAGGAAAACGACCGTCGCACCACAGAAATCAATGGTCATATCATTGAATATAACGAGGCCAACAAAGGACTACAGACTGACAGGGCAAGCTTGCTTTAGCAGAAGCAAGACTTCGAGGAGGAGAAGCATCAGTTTGACAATGCCAAGCGCCAGTTCGCGTAGGAGAAGACCCAATGGGAGGAAGAGGTCAAGGCCGCCGAACAACAGATGGGCCCTTGTACCCGCAGCAAGGCTAAGGCCTAGATTGTCGATGTGCTCGTTTAATCTTTTGTCCATGGTGGAACTATGATATTTTGTTAATTACTGTTTACGGTCGTACTTTGAAACAATGTTTAGGGTTGATCGCATTGGGTTTGGATTTCTCATTGTGATGCGGCTACCTGTTATATATTCTATATTATACGGTCTTGTTATCTAAATTTGTGGTGATTGTGTAATGTTTAAATTATCGCATCAACGTCATCTCCGTGAGGTTCTCAAGAGTGCAAGAAAGCCAACGAAGAAGACCAAGTTGACGTGATCAATCCATTGACAACGTCGACTCTCAAATATTTTTAATAAGATTCTTGTTTAAATTAAAGCCTTTCAAAATTCTATAAATTAATATACTGTTTATTACTACCTATGTAAGAGGCCTAAGTAGTTGATAATAACAACACTAATCGTAAAACTAAATAATTTACTAAATGTGGCTATAAATCATGGTTGAGTTGGTTTTTATGAAATAATCTCATGCTACACTTGTGTATGTACAGGAGATGGAATGTTGGAGTTATTCGTTTGGATCTTTGTAATGGGTGTAAATTTGGCATTTCAAAGTATTTTAAATTTATTAAAGTCACAATCTCCCCAGTAGCTAATCTTACCTTAAATCCGCAGATGCCACCCAAGAGGACTGCTCGTGATGCCGCCCTCCACAATGTGTATGCCCTTGCACCGTGCAACGACAACACCAACAGCAGTGAGAGTGCTATTGTCAACGCCAATGTCGTGGAGGAAGAAGAGGAGCTGCCCTAGCCTCCACCCATTATTGATGTCAACGCTATCGCCGCCCAGGCCGCTGCTCTGGTTGTAGCTCAAGTTCTAGCGCAGCTGCAGCAGCAACAAGCTCAGCAGCATGCACCACCACCACCGCCACCCGCTCAGCAATTTGCTCCACCGCAGCATGTTCCACCACCACCTACTCCGCCAGTCGCTCCACTGCAAGCGAACCAGCAACAAGCCCTACCGCTCGCATAACAGCCAGAGGGTGTAGTCATGCACGCCCTCAATCTGATAGTTGACCGCTTGACCAACCTGCAGCAGCAGCAAGCCGCACCACCCCCAGCATTCGCCCAAGCACATGCCTACCAGCAGCAGCCTCAAGCTAGATTCAAGGATTTCATGAGCTCCCAACCTAACATCTTTAATGGAGTCAGCAACCCAGTGGAGGCCAAAGATTGGCTGAGGGATGTGAAGGACAAGATGGATATGGTCAACGTCCCGGAGGATGATTAAGTGAAGTATGCCACTCATATGCTCAAGAACAATGCCGCACACTGGTGGGAAACATATCGCTCCACCCATCCCAACCATCGCGCTCCGACATGGGCGGAGTTCAAGGAAGAATTCAAGAGGGTTTACATACCCCAAAGCATTCAGGATGAGAAGAGGCGTGAGTTTGAAAGCTTGCGCTAAGGCAACATGATTGTGGCCGAGTATATTGACAAGTTCGTCGAGCTGTTTCGCTATGCAAGCGAGGTGATACCCACTGAAAGGACCAAGGGATGGAGGTATACTAATGGAATGGACCCCGGGATCCGTGATCAAGTGTCACCACTTAAGTGTACCACGTTCGAGGATGTGACTGAACGGGCTACCATTTATGAGGAAGCCCATCGCAGGAATGTGGAGTATCGAAAGAGGAAGCCAGAATGCCAGTCCCAAGGGGGAAGCCAGATTCGTCCCCGATTACATCAGGGCCACCAGCATCATCACCATTAGCACCAGCACCACCAAGGTCACCATGACCATCAGCATCGCCTAGGAGGGCAGAGATTCAACTTTGGACCTCGACCCCAAGCACCGGGTCAAGGGACATTCACACCCCGATCACCGGCACCGGACCAGGGGACGGCAAATCAGCAACCGGCCAGGTAGGGACCCCAGACTGGAGGCAATCAACAGGGTCAAAACAAGAATGCAGGTCAAAACACCACTGGGCGCACCTGTTTCAACTGCAAGCAGGTGGGACACTTCGCGCATTCATGCCCTCTAAGGATTGGGAATCAGATCCAGCAGGTGCAAGGAGGACAGAACCGCAATGCGCCCAACATCGGGCCTATGCAGAGAATATGAGCCGGACGAGTCAACCACGTCACGGCTGAGGAAGCTGAGGATGCACCCGACATTGTACTAGGTACATTTTTGGCAAACTCCATACCTGCAACAGTGTTAATTGATTCAGGAGCATCACATTCATTTATTGCCAAGGAACTAGTGGATAAGAATCAATGGAGGCTAGTGCCATTAAAGCGGCCTTTAAAGGTTCAATCCCCGGGGGGATCTATGAACGTTACTATGGGATGTCCTGAAGTGGAGATCGAAATCCAGGGATCCAAGTTTAAGTCTAATCTTCTCCTGCTAGATACTAAGGGGGTCCAGATCATATTAGGAATGGATTGGTTGATGAAGTTTGATAGCCATATCGATTGTGCCCGTAGGGCAGTTACCTTGACCAACACCGATGGGACAAGAGTCATGTACCAGTCAACTAAAAGGATATAAGAGGGAGTTATCAACCATATCAAGGTGACGAGACCCGAAGGAGAGAAGCCCACATTGGAGGAAGTTCCTATAGTGAATGAGTATCCAGATGTGTTTCCTGCTGATTTGTCTGGACTACCACTGGAACGGGATGTGGAGTTCTCTATTGACGTATATCCAGGGACGAGTCCGATATCTCAACGGCCGTATCGCATGAATGCTACCCAACTAGCTGAGGTGAAGAAGCAGATTCAAGAGCTAAAAGATAAGGGTTTTAATCGAGCAAGCACATCACCATGGGGAGCACCAGTTATTTTCGTGAAGAAGAAGGATGGAGATCTTAGGATGTGTGTGGACTATCGATCACTCAATGAGGTGACTATCAAGAATATGTACCCATTACCGAGGATCGATGATTTGCTTGATAAACTGAAGGGAGCATGTGTTTTTTCAAATATTGATCTGCGATCTGGTTATCATCAGATCCGTATCAAGAAGGAAGATATATCAAAGACTGCTTTTACCACCCGTTATGGATTATATGAGTATTTGGTCATGTCTTTTGGATTAACAAATGCCCCAGCACATTTCATGCAAATGATGAATAAAGTATTCATGGAGTATCTGAACAAGTTTGTGGTAGTCTTCATTGATGACATATTGATTTACTCGAAGAATGAGGAGGAGCACGCTGAGCATCTGAGAATCGTGCTTGAATTATTAAGGCAGCATGAGTTATATGCCAAGTTTAGTAAGTGTGACTTTTGGATTAAGGAAGTGGCATTTTTAGGCCATATTATTTCGGAAGGAGGAGTGTCAGTAGAGTCCTCTAAGGTACAGGAAGTACTTGACTGGAAGCAACCAAAAACTGTGACCAAAGTCAGAGGTTTTCTCGGAATGGCAGGATATTATAGAAGGTTTATTGAGGATTTCTCTAGAATAGCAAAGCCCCTAACGGAGTTGGTCAAAAAGGATGTTAAGTTCAGATGGACACCAGCATGTCAAGAGAGTTTTGAGGTTCTGAAAAAGAAGTTAACCACGGCACCGGTTTTGGTATTGCCGGATATACACCAAGATTTTGAATTGTTCTGCGATGCTTCGAAACTGGGCATTGGTTGTGTGTTGATGAAAGAAGGGAAGGTGGTAGCCTACGCTTCGCGTCAACTTAAGCCTCACGAAGGTTATTACCCTACGCACGACCTTGAATTAGCACCCGTAATGCATGCTTTAAAGATCTGGAGACATTACCTTGTGGGTAATCGGACAGAGGTGTATACGGACCACAAGAGTTTGAAGTATATTTTCACCCAACCGGATCTGAACATGAGGCAGAGAAGATGGTTGGAGCAGATGGCAGATTACGATATCGGAATTCTTTACCATCCTGGTAAAGCGAATTCCGTTGCCGATACTTTGAGTCGGAATCCGAGGTGTGACGCATTAATCGCCGCCATGCAAAGGATGAATTTGGAGGTGGTTCCATTAGGACAACTTAATGTCATGGAAGTGCAACCTACGTTGGAGGACAGGATCAAGGAAGCACAGCAGGAGGATGATGAGTTTTTTAAGATTGCTGCCCGAATAGAAATCGACAAAGCTCCAAGATTCAATATGGATGAAGCCGGAGTCATATGGTTTGGCAAGAGGATAGTAGTACCGGACAAAGAAGGACTTCGAGAGTTAATTATCAAGGAAGCCCATGATTCCTCATACTCGATACACCTCGACAGCACTAAGATGTATCTCGATCTAAGAGGAAGGTACTGGTGGATCGGGATGAAGAATGACTTGGCCGCATATGTAGCAGTATGTGATGTTTGTCGACGAGTGAAGGCAGAGCATCAAAGACCAGCAGGATTGCTTCAACCCATGCTTGTTCTCCAATGGAAGTGGGAGGAGATCGGCATGGATTTTATAGTGGGATTGCCCAGGACCCAAAAAGGGTATGACTCCATATGGGTCATTGTGGATCGGTTGACAGAGGTAGCGCAGTTTCTGCCAGTTCGAACCACCTACTCTAGTGACAAGCTGGCAGAGTTATACATGGCTAGAATTGTGAGTTTGCATGGGGTACCAAAGAGAATAGTACCCGATCGAGGTACCCAATTCACCTTGAGATTTTGGAAGCAGATCCATTCACTACTCGGCACCTGTCTCGCTTTTAGTAGTGCCTATCATCCCTAGACGGATGGATAGACCGAGCGCACTAATCAAATTCTCAAAGATATGCTCAGGTCGGTGGCACTATCAAAGTCCAAAAATTGGGAAGAAACTCTCCCATATGTCGAATTCTCCTATGACAACAGTTATCAGTTGAGCATACAGATGGCCCAATTCGAAGCTCTGTATGGACGAAAGTGTTGCACACCTCTCTACGGGAGCGAGCCAGGAGAGGGAAAAGTTTTCGACCTGAAATTTTGCAGGAGGCCGAGGCACAAGTCAAATTGATACAAGAAAGGCTGAAGATGGCGCAGTCTAGGCAAAAGAGCTACGCTAACAATCGGCGTAGGGATTTGCAATTCGAAGTAGGTGATCACGTGTATTTGAAGGTATCCCCGATGAAAGGCTTGCGGAGATTTAATGTGTCCGGAAAGCTGGCTCCAAGGTATATTGGACCTTTTCCCATCATGGAGCGAAGGGGGGAGGTTGCCTACCAGTTGGAATTGCCACCACAACTATCAGCAGTGCACAATGTGTTTCACGTGTCTCAGCTTAAGAAGTGCTTGCGGGTACATGAAGAGCAAGTACTGATTGATGTGATTGAAATACAAGAAGATTTGACCTATAAGGAGAAACCGTTCAAAATTGTGGACGAGGCTCAGAGATGCACTCGGAGCAAGACAATAAAATTTTGCAAGGTACAGTGGGTAAATCATTCTATATCAGAAGCAACTTGGGAGCGAGAGGAGTATCTTCAACAAGAGTTTCCGGAGCTGTTCAAGAATCTTTCTGAATGTCGGGGCGAGATTCCAGTAAGCGGGGGAGGGGGGGTTCTGACATCCTAATAAAATTATTAGGTGTCCCAATGTTTTCTCTAACTAAACTAAGGTATCATTTTATAACATTTTAGCATAATTCCAAGCTAATTACTCTTGGGCTGGTTTAGCATGTGATTAAGGGCCCATATTTAGAGGTGTAGCACTTTTAGCCCATGAGGAGAAGCCCAAAGGACCTCCCCTGCACCCTAGACCCTATAAACACCCTCCTCCACTGTTCCTCGCCGGCCACTCCACTTCCCACCCCAAAACCCTAAACCTACGGCTCAAGATCCATTCTCCCGAGGACGTTTCTGAGGTAAATCCCTTTTCCCCGTAGTCAAATCGTTGTGTAGATGGTACCAGTAGCTAGATCTCGTCGAGAGATCAAAATGCATATGCGGATCGCCCATTTTGGTGTTGTTTTCCATCCGGTAGAGCTCGCCGTAGTTAGCTTTCGCCATGGTTGCCGGCGATCCTCGGCGTTTGCACCGCTGGCGGGAGATCCGGACAAAATACCCGCGCCACGTCGCCCCAGCGCTGCCGTCCGCTGCGCCGTGCGCGAGCGCCACACGAGCCGTGCCTATCGCTGCCCGACACCCGTCCCAGAGGGCCCGCAAAACGCGTCCGCGCGGGACCGCGCCGGCGACGCCACCAACCGCGCCGTGACGCGTGTCTCGGTGGGGTCCACCTGCCGAGGCAGTTTCCGACCGCGCTGACACCTTCAGCCAATCCCGTAGCGACACGTGTCCCGTGGGTCCCGCCGCTGTCGGCACCTCCTACCGTTCGGTCTCCGTCGCCCAATAGGATGGCGCCACGTGTCCCATGGGACCCACCGCTGATGTCAGCACCGGTTCATCGCACCCATGCCAGATCCAGCCAAACTCGCTGACATGCGGGCCCGACCAAGTCGTGGGCCCCGCTTGTCAGAAGAAGCTTCTGGTTGACTTTTAATGGGTATCAGAAGATGCTCACAGACTCGCCAACAGTCATAGAGGACATGGTTTACGATGCTCTCATGGGTTAAAATTTTCGTTCAAAGATATATTTATCATGAAACTATGAGTACGTGATTTTGCACTGACTCGCATTTTTCATAACACTACGTTACAACTAATTACTTACATACATTGACATATATTTTTATGTATAGTTATCACTGGATCTTGTGATTATCGAGCTAAATCGTAGACAGATCATAATTTTCGACTTGCTAAGACATCCAGTTATCCGGTACTAATGCATGATGGATTTGCTCAACCGGCATTCCTATTAATTGCAATACCACACCACTTCTATTTCCTTTCAATTAAAATAAATTCTAATCATTAAAAGTTCGTAATCATGTGTCTAGTGCATTCGAAAGGTTCCATAAGAAGATCGAAGGGGAATTTAGATAACAATTTGCTGTTGTACGAGCCTCTAAGGTAATGTTAGCTTTTTTAGTTAGGTAGCTTATAACTTTTCATGAACCCAATTTACCTCGTTATCTTTTTTGCTCACAGATATTGCCTCAGCCGCCCGACACAAATTTATGTGGCTACTATGTATGTGAGTTATTGCACACCCAAACAGGGGCCATTAGTAGCCATATGGATAAACGAGGTTCAGAACTCTCGTCGGAGCAGATCAGAGCAGTGCAAGAACAACTCGTTGGCTTTATTTTTGATGAGATCATAAATCCCCGTGTCGAGTTTCATGACCCTGTTGATAGGTGTGGCCTTCATATACAAAATAGCTAAGTGTAGGGATCGACCACTATTGCAATCAAGAGCGATGCATATAAAAAATTCCGATAAACATATCGAACATGTGTATTTACTTATTATTTGAATTATTCACTACTTATATATTTGCCTAGCTAGCTAGCAATTGTGATATATATTAGTTGCAATTAAATTTGTTAATTAATTTTATTTATTTATTTGTGTTAGTTGTGCGTGATTAATTACATATAACATTAATATATAATAGAAAACACATGTATAATAACAATACTAATCTCTACCTAATAATAAAGAGAAGGGGTGAACTTGGGGTCGGACGTCCGACCAAAAAGTTTGGATCGGACGCCGCCCCAGCCACGCAGCACAGCGAGCATACATCCAGGGGCATGCAAATAACGAGCCTGCATGCAAAAAAAAAACCAACGCCTTCTCTCTCTCCTCCATGTATTGCATGCGATGACATCGTCGCTGACATCAGCGAAGATTCCTTTTTTCGTTTTTCTTTAAACGGTCATATTTTTTGACTGGGAGTTCCAATCCACAAACCGTTTTCACCAACGTGTTTCTCGCATTTTTTCGAACAAAACAAGACCCATGTTGCTATATAAATTTTTACTGGAACAATTTGTCTATACTAATGGAACAATTAATTTGTACTATTGAAACAATACGTCAAATACGATGGAACAACTTGGCATTTGGTCTGTTGGAACAATACGCTAAGCCCAATTGAAACAATGCATTTGGTCTGATGGAACAACTTGTATACCTATTGGAACAATTTATTTGGTCTGCTGGAACAATGAGTCTAGCCTTCCGGAACAATATATCTTGCCTGCTGGAACAATGAGTCTAGCCTCCCGGAACAATGAGTCTTACCTGCTGGAACAACTTATATACCTATTAAAACAATGTATTTGGCCTGCTGGAACAATAGGCTAAACCCAATTGAAACAATGTATTTGGTCTGAGGGAACAATAATTTTTTCCTACTGGAACAACAAGGTTTGCGCTCACATCCAGCAGTGGAGTCCACCACTTGGTCGGTGTTGGGGAGCCCAAAAGGAACATTGGGGCAGGCTTTATTGAGGTTGGTATAATCGACACACATGCGCCATGTCTTGTTTTTCTTTTGCACAAGGACTGGATTTGCCAACCACTCGGGATGATACACCTCCTTGATGAAACCCGCTGCCAACAATTTGGTGATCTCCTCTCTGATGGCCTCCTTTTGGTCCGGTGTAGTCGTTGTTTAATCGGCTTGGCATTTTCATCAACGTGCAAACAGTGCTCAATCACCTCCCTTGGGACACCTGACATATCCGATGGCTTCGAAGTGAATACATCCTAGTTTTCCCGGAGGAAAGTGATGAGCGTGCCTTCCTATTTATCATCGAGCCCTGTCCCTATCACCGCCGTTTTGGTTGTGTCGAACGGGTCCAATGTTATCTTCTTAATTCCCTTGGTTGACTGGATAGAGATTTTGGCTTGTTTTTTGGCTGGTACTTCCCCCTCCTCTTGGAGTGAGGCAATCTCCTGTCGAATCTTCTCCATATCGGCCAAAGCTTTCAAGGCCTGTGCCAACTCGCAGCTTTTGTTGTCACAGAAAAAGGATTGTTTTACATCGCCGGGGATCATGATCACGCCGATAGGGCCCGACATCTTCATTACGAGGTATGTGTAATTTGGTACTGCCATGAATTTGGCAATACCTGGCATTCCCAAAATAACATGATATGTAGTTTCGAAATCGGCCACCTCAAAGCTCAGACTTTCCTTCCGGTAATTCTCCTTTGTCCCAAACAAGACAGGCAACGAGATCTGCACGAGTAGAACAGCGGACGTCCCGGGGATTTCTCCATGGAAAGGAGATGACCCTTGCCTTAGTTCGGAGCGTGGAATCTTCATCTGGTCAAAAGTTTTGTCGAAATGGACATTTAGCCCACTCCCTACATCAACCAGGACCCTCTTGAGTTTATTTCTTCGAACGCCCGGATCTAAGAACAGAGGGTACCTACGAGGGAAGAGTATCCGATCCAGATGATCCGATCGATTGAAAGTGATTGGAACGATCTTTTGACCAGCGCAAATGTTTGAGAGCCGCCAGCAAGATAGCGTTGATCTCCCGAGTGGTGAGCTTTTGCTTCCCCATGAACTTATACTCATCTGATCCTTCTAATATGTAACTGATCTCGCACTCAGCATCTTGGTAATCACCATCTGGCTTTTTTCCGTGGTCGCCCTTGGCCGCCGACTGCTTGGAATTATCTATGAATGTCTGCAGGATGAGGCAATTTTTTGCATCATGTTTCCCACGAGGATGGAAGGACACACTGTCTCCATGACTTTATTATAGCCATTGTCGTTGGGGGTTTTGGGTCAATTGTGCTCCACGTTCGCGACCATGTCATCCCCTTTGCGCTTCTTATCCTTTGGTTTGCCAGGTTCATCATTGGGCTTCTTCTTGGATCCTCCATCGCGACCAAATCTGTGGTTGTAGATGGCTTCTTCGGCGTTAGCCTCCTAGTCCGCCATGGTGAACATTGCTTTGAGTGTCCTCGGGGGGTCCTGGGTCATCTTCCTGATCAACTCTTCGGATTTACATCCTGCGAAGAAGACGTCGATGACGGTTTGATCTGAAACGTCCCGAATCTTGTTCTTCTTCTTCGTGAAGCGCTTGATGAACTCACAGAGAGTTTCATTCTTCCTCTGATGTAATTGGCCTATTTCCCACCTTCCGGCGGGTGTTTCGTAGGTTACTTGAAAGTTGGCGATGAATTGCTCCTGGAGATCATCCCAAGATTCAATGGAATTCCCCGAAAGCCCTATTAGCCAAGTCTGAGCGGTTGGGGTTAGAACGACCGACAAATAATTTGCCATGACATTCTGATCTCCTACTGCGCTGACTGCCAGGGCATAGACCTACAGCCAGTTCTTTGCATCCCTCTCTTCGTCGAACTTGTCGATGCCTTTGAGGTTGAATCCGTCTGATCAGACCACTCGGCGGAGATCTGGGGTGAAGGCCTGAATTCTTTCCAAGGGACGTGGCTCATGTCGCAGCGGGGAACTAGATGTGGCTCGTGTCGCCGCGGGGATCTGGACATGGCTCGTGTGGCCGCGGGGATCTGTCGCACCGATCATAGCGCTGGCCCTGACGATGATGCTGGCGGTGATGGTCATGCCGGCTGGCAGTGCTCTCAGCGTGGTCGTCATGTGTCGACTTTGGTGGCTGCGCTCGTTATGGGATGGTCGCTCGCTGTCAGCGTGCTCCCTTCTTCATGCTTCTATGTCGTGGCGGAGATCATGGCCTACCGATCGGTAGGAACATCCGGCCACATATGCATGTGCCTTGCTTCGATTGCGCGCCGACCGGCTGTTTGCCGTCACGGGCATAGTTGGAGCCGGGTGTGTGTCATTCTGCTGGATCGCCGCCTTCTCGACCATGGTTGTTGCCCGGGATAAGGTTTAAATGAGCGGGCTTCCTTCAGGGAGTTGTGGGGCCATGGTCTCCAGGAGAGTTTTTGAGGCAACAATGTTGGTATGCGGGGTCGTGTAGACTTCTTGCTCCCTCAGTTTATCACCCGCAACTCGTTTTGAACGTCGCGGCCTCAGAATCAAAGATGGCGCATTCGCTCTTGGTCCTCCCCACGGCGCTGCATGGTTTCAGCAGCCTCAACGGCGGCTGCTTCATCTCTAGCGCGCTGAGAAGTCATGCGAATGTCGCCAGCACCGAGCACAAATACTTCATTGTAGTTGCAAGCCTCAGTGCTGTCTTCCGACTCGGAATCCGAATGGGAGAAGCTAACCTGCTCGCTTTGTCCAAGAGGTTGGCTACCATTGATGACACCTACAAACTGAGTCAGGGTTGGCTGGATTGTTCCAATCTGCCCTTGGAGTTGATTCTCAACTCGGTCACCTTCTGATCCGAGTTCAGGAAAGATCTACGCGAAGGTGGCAGCAGAGTTACAGATCCCGAAAGGAAACCTGAGCTGAGGTGGAGAAGCTCCCCTAGATTGGATCTCGTCTGAGTCCAAGGAAGTGTTGGTGCCGAGTTCTCTTCTTCTTATACCTGATGTAGGTATGGGAAGGAGTCACTGGCTCATTGATTTGGAGAAAGGGGCCGCAGAATTCATCAGTCCGAACGGAAGCAAGGATGGTAATGTGCTGGTACCTTCTCCGGACCGAATCTCTCCCGGATTGGAGAGATGAAGGTTGCCGATGCCGTCCGTGACGAAGTCCAAGGTTCCAAAGCGGAACGCCTGTCCTGGCATGAAGATGTCCGCTGACAACTTTGAAGACGCCATCAAACTAGGTGATGATCTAGACGCTCCCCTACCTGGCACGCCAACTGTCGACGGGTGTAACCTTGGGGGTACTTGTCGGCAGTAGAATTTAAACGGGTTGCGTAAGATCTTAAGTCAGATGGAAACACAAGACAGGGAGACTTTTTTAGATAGGTTTAGGCTCTCGTTGATGAGTTAATACCCTAGTTCTATGTTCTTGGGATTACGTGGAGATCTCGATTAAAATGGAGTTCTCGAGATCGTATGCTGTGGAGAAAATTAGATGAGATGATACTACGACCCCTACCCCTCCCTATATATAGTGCAGGGAAGAGAAAAAAAGCATTATAAAGTTATTGAGCAGCGTGAAAGTCCCCTCTGGGTACTCCTCTAACATTAAAAGAGTGATAAACACAAAAGAGAATAAGATCGTACATTTAAAATCACATGATTGTCATGTGATGATGACATAGTTACTCGCAGTGGCAGTGAGAGCTATTCTACCCGACAGGGTTCGAGTGACAATCATAAAGTTGTATTTGTTCTTCAACGCAGTGATGTAAAAGGTCCTTGAACCGAATAATCTATCTAATCTGTAGTATGGCGCGGTAGATAGTCTGGTCATCCTTTAGATGATGTTCCCTCCGTCTTTCTTTGATATTATATATGGTCCATCTCTTGGTCCAAATTGTCAAGGAGATTGAAATTCTCGGACCCGTGTGTTCTACACAATATGTACCCCCTCGAGAGGTACATGGCCGTACTAAGGAGTACGTTTGTAACCGGTCTCGTACAGAAGGTTGCATTGCCCAAGGTGTTGACATAGAGAATGTGATCGAGTTCTGTGTCGATTATATTAACGATCTGAATTTGATGGTGTCCCAGTATCACGCCATGAGGGAAGATTACGGGGAAAAGGGACTCTAGGGAGAAAAGAATGCTTCTGCGATGATTTATGTTCATTTAAACAAGCACATTTCACTGCATTGAACCAAACAGGAGTAGTGGCTCCCCATATCCATGATTACAAGATGGTTCTACGTGAACAATACCTAGATAAATCAGATGATTGGATTGTAGTCGAACAAATAGATCGTTTTGGCGGATGGTTACAAAATCAAGTGATGACCAAGCAAATAGACGATGATGTATTGAAACTTTTGACTCGGGGACCATCCATGACAATCGTATTGTTTCAAGACTATGAAATAAATGGATACACATTTTACACAACTGCCTAGGATAGAAAGAGCATCAATCAAAACAACTGCGTTCGTATGGATGCCTTGGACAACAATGGAAACATGGACACCTATTATAGTTTCATAGAGGAGATATGGGAGCTGGACTATGGAGCTTTGGAAGTCACTCTGTTTCGTGCCAATGGGTGAAATTGCAAGCCGTGGAGATCGACGAATACGGTATGATAATCGTGGACCTCAAGCAAATGGCTTATAGGGATGAACCGTTCGTGCTAGCCAATGGTGTCACCCAGGTATTCTATGTGATGGACATGGCTAGCAAACTGAAAAATAGAAATAAACAGAAGGACAAGACTAGCAGCAGCGATCAGCCAAAGCGCCGCATGGTACTTCCAAGTAAAAAAAGGATCGTCGTAGTTGAGAGCGTGACAGACGAAGAAGAGTATAACCAGTTCGACGAGTGGCCCCCTCTCTCGATGGATGTAGATCACATCAGTGTCCTGGATGATGCTAATGAATCACCCTATGTACACTATGATCCAACGAAGGATCACTTGTAAAAACAAAGTATGTTAGCAAATAATTCCATTTGTCTTGCACAGTTTTGTAACGTATATGATTTTAAAATTCTAGAGATATTTTTACCTTAAATTAAATGTATTTTTGTCACAGAGCTATAACAAATTCCTGTAATTTATACTCCTTCTGTTGATTTTTATTTGGCGCTTTTAATTTTCAGAAACGCCTTTAACTATTCGTGTTATCATTAAATGTACTTTAAGAATGACTTATATTTTTTCATGTTTGCACTAAATTTTTTAATATGACTAATGTTTAAAGGCGTGTTCAAAACTCAAAGGCGTCAAATAAGAAAACACACGGGCCCTGTATTTGTACAATTTTGATGAAGCTAGGTATGTATAAATATTTTTGCGCCCTTACCTATTGACAACGAACTTTCAGTCACACAAGCTAGCATCGCTCGGTGCGGCGGGCGCTCACCCGCTGGTCGTGGGTACGAGTCTCGGCTGCGCCCCCTGCTCGCGAATTTTTTTCCCGCGCAACTTACGGTTTGCCCCAAAAATTTGGTGCGCGTGGGGGTATTGTTTCGCACAATGGTCCCGGTTGATGTTACCAACCGGGAATGAAGCCCTCCAACTCAGTGCACAACATAATTTTAGGATTTTAGTTACATAGCATGCTTCAAGAGCACAACAAAATTTTAAGCATGTCTATATTAATAACCATAGCATAATTTTCATAGCCAGGACACACACATAGCATAATTATACACATGGATATATTAATATGATATTAAGGAACTACATTTGGGGCAAAGTTCCTTAAATTTCTATTGCATAACATAAGGAACTACAATTGGGGCAAAGTTCCAATAATTTGCATTACATAGTATAATTAACTAATATATTAGAGCGGCGGTGGCGGCACCGGCGGACTAATCCTCGTCTAAGGCGTAGTCTTCCCGCCGATGCTCCTCCCAGTAGGTCCACCGCCAGTCCTCGCCATCAGAGTCGAAACCAGAGGCGGGCAGGTCTGTTGTCGTTCTGAGGCAGCTAACCCAGGTGAGCCCTTCCTCACCTGGCGGGCGCCGCAGCAGCTGCTCATCCATCTTCGCCTAGGTGAGAGGCGCTCGTGGTGGTGATGGTGGCAAGACGGGGATGGGGCCACCGGGTAGGACCAACTCCACAAACTCCTCCTAGCAAGCTGACCGACCGACGGGCGGTGGCGGCAGTAGCGGTGCCGGTGGCACCAGTTGCGGCGGTGGCGGTAGTGGCCTCAACCCCATCTAGCAGGTCTTGTGTCGGCACGACATCGCGCGTTGGAGAAGGTGAGAATATTGTGAGAGACGGGGAGGAGAGAAGGCGAGACTGGGGAAGGAGATCCGGCGAGAATGGGTGTGGAACAGTGAAGGGGGGCGAGGATATAGCGGTGGAGCTCGAGAAGGCAGAAGGGCGCCATTAAGCACATCTGATTCCAGTGTGAACTGCAAACAATCAAATGAATTGCAAACTCCAATGATCTGCAAAATTCTAGAATTAAATAAATGAGTAGATAAAGAGGTGTAGATCGATGCAAGCATAGACACCGATGGAAAATCAAAAAATACGAAATCAAATAAGATTATATATGAAGAAATCGCAATGAACTGAAGCAGGGGCAGGGGAAAGTTTTGCCTGAAGTTTATGTGAAATATGGATGCAGTGGCAGGGTGCAGAGCGGAAAGTTTATACGAGGAGACCCGTTCAGAGCAGATGGAAGAAGACAACACGTGGCCACCTCCGGGTCCCACATATCAGCGACACATAGGGAATTAGAAACAACTTGTGCCTATGTGTTAAAAACAATGTTGGCCCAAATGTGTAGACAACGAATCTTTGGTCACACTGGCTACCAACGTGAGGCGCGTTGGACGCTCACCCGCAGGTTTCGGGTTCGAGTCCCCGCTGCGCTCCCTGCATGCAAACTTTTTTTTCGCACAACTTACAGTTTTCCCTAACTTTTTGGGGCGCGTGGGGTCTTTAGTTCTAGTTGGTAACATAAACCAGTACTGTTACCAACCGGGACTGAGGCCCTCCCACATAAACCAGTACTGTTTCCCAAAATAATCCTGGTTGATGTTACCAACCGGGACTGAGGCCCTCCCACTTATATTGAGAAGCGCGCGAGTCCGCCCCTCTGACTCTCAAATCTTACTCTGTGCCAACCCTAGCGCCGACGACCCCCTGCGTGCGGCCGTCCCTTAGCACCGTCGACGGCCCCCTCACGGCGGCAACGTCTACGTGCTCCTTGTCCTTGGCGGCGACCCCCCCACGCGGCGTCGTCCTCTAGTGCTACCAACGACCCCCTTCACGCCGGCGACGTACCCGAGCTAACACCACTTCAAAAGTTGTTGTACAAAAAATGCAGAGGAGCTCGATGAGGATGTAAGAGCTCATGTTGCCATACATTTTTTAAAAATCAGCTCCTAAGAAGATTCAGCTCTTTACCAACAAATGCTACATATACATGGCGACAATTAAAAATCTAAAGGATTCAAAAGACATGCCTCTTGTATCAAACTGCGAGCGGACATTGTCAAAGGCCAAGAAAAGGAACAAGACAGATGAGCAGTCAGTTGAGCAGAAAGCAAAGGAGACGAAAAATTTTTTTCGAAGAAACTAGACTCTCTCCAGAGCAAACAATGGGCATAAAGGATATCGAGTAGGCGGAAGTGACAAGATGGCCATTTTCCAGGGGTGGGGCTTTGGTTAAGCGGGAGGACCTTGTCCCGCTACCAATAAAGATGCGACAATTTCATGATTGGTATTTGAAAACGTATAACAATGATCTAGATGTAAAAAGATTTTTTTCCACTGGGAAGGTTCATTTTATATTGAATGGGAGGTGATGTACGAACTCTACCAGACCGACGCACTCGACGTGGGCCTGATGAGCTGTTGGGTTTGTAAGTGTCTTATTTATAGAAATCTCTCGTGCTATACTATTTTGCTACCACAATTAACTAAATTTTCATCTTATGCAGAATGGAGATATAAAATTTTTAAAAAGAGAATATTTGATAGAGGATTCATCGACCCATTAAAAGTCAACCAGAAGATTCTCACAGACTCGCCAACAGTCATAGAGGACATGGTTTATGATGCTCTCATGGGTAAAAATTTTCGTTCAAAGATATATCTATCATGAAACTATCGGTACATGATTTTGCACCGACTCACATTTTTCATAACATAATGTTACAACTAATTACTTACATACATTGATATATATTTTTATATATAGTTATCACTGGATCCTTGTGATTATCGAGCTAAATCGTAGACAGATCACAATTTTTGACTTGTTAAGACATCCGGTACTAGTGCATGATGGATTTGCTCAACCGGCATTCATGTTAATTGCAATACCGCACCAGTTCTATTTCCTTTCAATTAAAATAAATTCTAATCATTAAAAGTTCGTAATCATGTGTCTAGTGCATTCGAAAGGTTCCATACGAAGATCGAAGGGGAATTTAGACAACAATTTGCTGTTGTACGAGCCTCTAAGGTAATGTTAGATTTTTTTGTTAGGTAGCTTATAACTTTTGACGAACCCATTTTACATCGTTATCTTTTTTGCTCACAGATATTGCCTCAGCCGCCCGACACAAATTTATGTGACTACTATGTATGTGAGTTCTTGCACACCCAAACAGGAGCCATTAGCAGCCATATGGGTGAACGAGGTTCAGAACTCTCGCCGGGGCAGATCAGAGCTGTGCAAAAACAACTCGTTAGCTTTATTTTTGATGAGATCGTAAATCCCCGTGACAAGTTTCATGACCCTGTTAATAGGTGTGGCCTTCATATACAAAATAGGTAAGTGTCTGGATCGACCACTATTGCAATCAAGAACGATGCATATAAAAAATTTCGATAAACATATCGTATATGTGTATTTACCTATTATTTGAATTATTCACCACTTATATATTTGCCTAGCTAGGTAGCAATTGTGACATATATTAGTTGCAATTAAATTTATTAATTAATTTCATTGATTTATTTGTTGTTACTTGTGCGTGATTGATTAATTATAACATTAATATATAATAGAAAACACATGTATAATAACAATACTAATCTCTACCTAATAATAAAGAGAAGGGGTGAACTTGGGGTCGGACGTCCGACCAAAAAGTTTGGATCGCATGCAGAGTTTTTTTTCACAGATGTTTGGTCGTGCTCAGATCCATTGTTCCGCATAGTTATTCTTCGAATAGACGTGTATCTTTTTTGTCCTTTTTTTTTTTATCTTTGTAGGTTTTTGGATCAAGGAATTCACATTTGTTCATGCATTAGTACACTAAAATCTATAGTAACTGCACGTTTTTTGAATGCTTCTGTGCTGCCTTATTTTTTTTGTTATTAAGCAGTATTGAATTTACTCACATGATGCCTGGTTTTTTCTATTTTATATTTGCTATCAGGTTGGAACAAAAGAGGCTGTAGTGTCCCACATGATAAATACTACAACTCATGAAATTTTGGTAGTGCTGAGCAAAAGGAAAACTCAGATAGTATGTTTTGTTACTCATTGCCTGCTTGTATTAGTAGGAAAGGGCATCGATTTTTTTCCATCTTTGAACCTTTGCGTTTATGACTTTTTTAGTCCTATTTAACATTGTTTGGGTAAGTTGTATTTATAGATAATTGTATTTTTTTTATAACGATCAATGTGCTATGAAATAGAATAGCTAAATTCCATTTTCTTTTGGAGGAAAAAGATGTTTTCTATCTTCAGAGCTTGTAACATTAACATCATTTTGGATGATGAATGCATGCCTAGAAAATGTAAGCCTTGGCATTTGCTTACTACTTTTATATGCTTCGCTACGTAACATTTTTAGATTATGACATACATTTGAATAACTAGGTGTCATGATAAACTAGGTGTCATGATTTTTATTTTTGCATTTGGTCTAGACAGAGGCACATAGCAAATGGATTCTTTTTTGAATGACTTTTGTTAGCGAACAATTTTTTAATGAACTGGTGTGTATTATCTTAACGAATAGCATCTACGGCTGTTCTTTGACCAGCATAGGGTGGTGATGCTTTTCTTGAGCTTTTGAATCCACAAGTACCTGAGGAGGACCAAAAAACCACCCGACCCTGTAGGTCTGTAACAGATATATTGGAGTGACTTTTAGTGAACTTGGCACAATGTTTAAGTGAGGTCGAATTACTAATTTTCGAAGATGACTATCAGATAAATGGATCGGAGGGGCCTCAACCTTTCCATGCGGTGAAAATAGGTATTATTTCTCCTGTTGCAACGCACGGGCATTTTTGCTAGTATATATAGTAATTATGTATACTGGAAAGCACACGTGGTGTCTCGTCTCGCTCCTATCAGTATCGGTTAGAGGCACCTACCGATACTAGTTGGGAAACGGGGGAGGCCTCACGTGTTGGCTTATCAATACCGGTTAAAAAACCAGTACCATACAAACCGGTACTGAACGCCCGTAAATGGATATCAGGTAGGCGGCGACTACCACGCTGGGATGAGGGCAGTGGCGGCGCTAATGGTGGTTGATGCTGGGGAAGGAGCTAAGGTTCATCACCGCGGGAGGAGGAGGCCAAGGCGGAGGCGTCCGCGCCGACCAGTTCTGGGAATATATGTGGCTCCGGTGCTCGCCCTCTTCCTAGTGATTTGGGAAGATGGAAGAGATCCCGTGCTCGCCCTCTTCCTGGCGATTCGGGTTGCCACCGGCGACTTCATCTACGCCGCCTTCTGTGGCAACTTCTTCCTGGGGTCGTCAGTCACATGCTCGCCGCGTGCATTGGCGGCTCCGCCCGCTTGGCTCACTCGTGGTGCTTGTGCAGCCCGTATTCTTCACCATGGAAGCAGTGGCGGCACCGCTGTTCTGCCACAATTTGTGGTGTGGAGCCAAGTCCACGCCAATGTGCTTCCTCGGGAGCCACCGGTGAGAGGAGACCAGGCCGGGGACATTACGCAGTCTTTGGAACAGAGAGATTGAGATGGATGACGGAGAATAGAGAGATAAGCGATAACATGTGCGTCGGATGAAAAAAATTAAGTTTAGAAAATAAAATCCAATCTATATGGTTGTTGCCGCATCAGTCGCTTCTTCACAGCAACAGGGTGTCAACGAGGTATCCACGAGCGCAAAACAAGGGTGTCTGGCCTCCACGTCAGCTGAAACCACCTGTAAAATTGGTTTCGATTGGTCAAGAAACTAAATCAGTGCTTTTGCAATACTACAGGGATTAGTTCCACCCAATTTTGCATCCTAGGGACTAATTTGGTGTTTGGAGTAAAAGTTTAGAGATGAAATGAATACCTTTTCTAGATTTATTAAAATTGATTGGTTGTAGTCTCTCGAATATAATTCTACCTTACATATAAACACTCCCAAAGATCAATACAATCTAATCTCCATCGATTGATCCATCGCGTCCACGTTCATTTTTTGACTATGTATCCTACTAGGAAGGTTTGTGCACCCATGGCGCGCCATACCATTAATAACACTATATTTGTATTTGCTATTAACACTATGTATGAAAGCATATATCGAATATTATCATTTTAGGAAATAAGAAGGGAAAAACAAACAAATGACACTATTGAGGTGGCAGATGGGGGTAAAAACCAAAGGTTTTTTTTATACCATGCGTAACAATTAACGATAACAAGAGCGGTCGCATAAAAAAAAGATATGTAAGTGTGCTGGGTCTGGGAGAAAATTCATTCATGCACAGAATTGCATATCATATGTGAAACATATAGCTTTCTAATATTCTATTTGGAAAAAGCACCGAATATACTTAGCAAGTAAGCACTAAGTATGGACAGAAATCATAGAGACATGGGCTTCACTGATAATGGTTGCATGACAATAGCCTTTACTGTTGTAACAGAATATATGTCGCAAACCTGGAATTCATTGTTCAGATCTTTTGCAACAACTGGTTTCAATTTTAGCTTGCTACATCTTCTCCTACAAGTGCACAACGTCACCGTTAAATTTGAATGACAAATACCCAATTCTATTTTCATAGTACCATTACAGGCTTGCACAGAAGTTTAATTAGTCTTGAAATATACAAAAGAGGCTCTGACTGCTGGGAAACGGGTAGGCTACGTGAGCACAAAATCAAAATTTTCTACCACGAAACACTCAGGAGCACATGCAAGTAGAGGATCGCAGATCGTTACCCTTGACGCGCAGATGCAGCGGAAGCAGTTTCTCGCGCGTAGAGGAAGTAGACGTACTCACCCAGATCACCACCGAGTGCTCGCCTGTACTCGCCGAGTGATTGTCGATGTTCCCGAGTGGTCGCCGAGTGGTTACCGATGTTCGCCGAGTGGTCGCCGACGATCCAATCGAACAGTGCGTCCGCTAACGGCAGCGCCTTTAGCGGTATCCACACGTACCGAGCAGGAACACCTCACGGGGTGTGCTAGCACCACTCCGTGCGGCTAGGGTTTCTGGAAAGCAGGAGGGGCGCGCGACGGCTAGGCGTGGTGAAGGCTCAACTCATCTATCTACGCCGCCCCTATGCCTCTCGTTATATAGTCACGCTAGTGGGCTTCGGCCCACTAGGGTTCTATCTCCTACGTAGATCAAATCCACGCACAAACCCATTAAACAATTCCAACCCGTTAAGTGTGTGACCCGTTAGGTTCAGTACAAGTCGGCCATGGACCTGGAAACCCATTTTCAATCCAACGATCAACAGCGGCACCTAGCAGTACGTATTGACCCTCGAATGTACAGAATCATTATTCAACTGAACCTTAATACACTCACATACCGATCCCTTTGCCACTCGATACCAGTCAAGCTCAAGGCGAGATGTGCGCCACCCTTGTCGATAGCTCGACCAATTCACTCGGAAGTGGATGGATACATATTATGACTAACTCCTTAGTCATATTAGCACGACCGTGCGCTTTCCTTATCCATCCACACGAGGGACCCAGAGGTATCTCTTCTGTTATCGAGGAGGGGCAAATTCCATCTTGATTGTCACACCCTGGCTATGTATCGTGGCATACCAAGTAGACACATTTATAACTATCCTGTTACGGTGTAGCGTTTGATGATATCAAAGTATACGAGTCAACATGCTGGGCATCCATGACAATCTGAAGTCTGAGGACCATATAGGTATACCACTCGAGATTATACGCTGATGACGCTATAAGAGATAACAACTCACAGCATCTCGGAGTAGGTCTGTTCGACTGCCCATGTTCTCTAACATGCGTCCATCCGATTGGTTTGACATCTCATTATCTATGATATGTGAAACATTACCATCAACCAATACGTATGCTGATCAAATCATAATCGCTTCTCGTAATGATATGGATCATGGACCCATTTAGAATAAAGTCATATAACAATATGTGTTTCACAATCAAGTCGTACCCAATGGACAAAGTAATGACATTTATTTAGGCAACTGATAAACAACGTTATCATATGTACATGAATAAAGACGTGGTACAATCATCACTATGATCGATCTAGGGCATATCCCTTTCAATCTCCCACTTGTACTAGAGTCAATCATACAAGTATCGAATACCTATTGCTCTTGTGTGCGCCTCATGCTTCGGTTGTGGAAGGGGCTTGGTCAACGGATCAGCCACATTTAGATCCGTGTGCACTTTGCAAACTTTCACATCACCTCTCTCAATGATCTCTCGGTTCAGGTGGTATCGACTGAGTATATGTTTGGATTTTTTGTTAGACCTAGACTCCTTTGCTTGTGCAATGGCACCACTATTATCACAATAGAGGTCCACTAGACAGGATGCACTAGTGACTACGCCCAACTCAGAAATAAATTTTCTGATCCAAGCAGCCTCCTTTGCTGCTTCAGAAGTTGCAATGTACTCGGCCTGCATCGTGGAATCTGCTACTATTTCTTACTTGGAACTCTTCCAGCTCGTTGCCCCTCCATTGAGATAGAATACAAACCCGGACTGCGATCTTGAATCGTCTCTGTCGGTTTGAAAGCTGGCATCGACGTGACCCTTTACGACTAGCTCCTCATCTCCTCCAAAGACCAAGAACATCTCCTTAGTCCTTCGCAAGTATTTAAGGACATTCTTTACAGCCATCCAGTGACCATCACCGGGATTCGATTGGTATCTACTCGTGACACTCAGAGCATATGACACATCTGGGTGCGTACATAGCATAGGGTACATGATGGATCCAATAGCCGAAGCGTACGGAATCCGACTCATTCTCTCTTGCTCATTAGGTGTCGAAGCACACTGAGTCTTGCTAAGACTTACGCCATGTGACAATGGGAAGAAACCCTTCTTGGAATCATGCATGCTGAACCGTTTTAGCACCTTGTCAATGTACGTACTCTGGCTTAATCCAAGTAACCTTTTTGATCTATCTCTATAGATTTTTACGCCCAAGATATAAACTGCATCTTCCAAGTCTTTCATCGAGAAACTCTTTCTCAGATAAGCTTGTATAGCATCCAACATTGGAATATCATTTCCGATCAACAGTATGTCATCTACATACAAGACCAGAAATTCCAGTGCGCTCCCACTAGCCTTCTTGTAAATACAAGGCTCTTCTTCATTCTTGATGAAGCCAAACTCTTTGACCACTTCATCAAAACGAAGGTTACAACTCCGATATGCTTGCTTCAATCCATAAATGGACTTACTAAGCTTGCATACTTTGCCAGCATTAGTCGGATTAACAAAACCTTCGGGCTGTACCATGTACACGTCCTCACTTAGGTTTCCATTCAGGAAAGCCGTTTTGACATCCATTTGCCGAATCTCATAGTCATGATACGCGGCATTTGATAGCATGACCCGGATAGACTTGACCATGGCGACAGGCAAATAAGTTTCATCATAGTCGACACCATGAATCTGCTTATACCCTTTTGCCACCAATCATGCCTTAAATATGTGAACATTTTCATCGGCGTCTATCTTCTTCTTAAAAACCCATTTGCACTCTATGGTTTTTATACCATCAGGATGATCAACCAAGTTCCAAACTTGATCATCATACATGGACTTTATCTAGGATCTCATGGCTTCTAGCCATTTCTCAGAGTCCGGGCCTACCATCGCTTCCTCATAGTCCTTGGGCTCGTCATTTTTCAGTAATAACACATCGCGTTGTTCCGTCATGAGAAACATAAACCTCTCGGGAGCGTGGCTTTCCCGCACCTCCGTGGGGCTGGCGCCTCATCAACAGGTTCAGCAACACCTTGCTCATTTGAGAACTAGATGGAGCTGAAACATTATCAGATGTTTCCCGAATTTCTTCGAGTTGCACTTTGCTCCCACTAGTCCTTTTGAAAAACTTTTTCTTCAAAAAGACGCCAGTTCGGACGGCAAACACTTTGCCTTCTTCCTGGTTATACAAATAATACCCTTCGATTTCCCTTGGGTACCCACAAAGAAACACTTATCCGATTTTGCGTGGAGCTTATCAGACATCAAACGTTTTACATAAGCCTCACAGCCCCAAATTCTAAGACAAGACAAATTGGGATGTTTCCCTTTCCATATCTCATATGGTGTCTTATCAACGGATTTAGATGGAACCCTGTTCGATGTGAACGCAGCTGTTTCTAGAGCGTGCCCCAAAATGACAATGGAAGATCTGCTTGACTCATCATAGACCGTACCATGTGTAACAAAGTCTGGTTCCTCCGTTCGGATACCCCATTCCACTGAGGCGTACCAGGCGGAGTCAGTTGCGGAACAATTCCACAACTCTTTAGATGATCACTAAACTCTTAACTCAAATACTCACCTCCACGGTCAGACCGCAAAAATTTAATTTTCTTGCCCAAATGATTTTGTAATTTGTTCTGAAACTCCTTGAACTTTTCAAAAGATTCAGACTTGTGCCTTATTAGATAGATATAGCCATATCTACTAAAGTCATCGGTGAAAGTAATGAAGTATTGATAACCACATCTGGCCATGGAGCTCATTGGTCCACATCCATCAGTATGCACGAGTGCCAACAACTCACACATCCTCTCACTCGAACCAGTGAAAGGTGCCTTTGTCATCTTGCCAAGTAAACAAGGTTCGCATGTTTAAAAAGATTCAAAATCAAATGAATAGAGAATACCATCTTTATGGAGCTTCTCCATGCGTCTTGGGTTTATATGACCTAAGCGACAATGTCATCAGTAAGTGGAATCTAAATCATTTGTTTTGAATCTTTTGTATTAACATTAGTAATAGAAGCATTACCAAGATCTAGCACATACAACCCATTCACTAATGGACAGTATCATAGAGCAAACCATTGAAATAAATTGAACAACGCTTGTTCTTTATTACAAAGTCATAACCATCTTCTTTTAGACATAAAGAAGAGATAATGTTCTTACTCAAGGCAGGAATATAATAACAATTATTTAATTCCATGTCTAAACCAGAAGGTAACGACAAGGGATAGACGCCGACAGCCTTCGCTGCAATCTTTGCTCCATTGCCGACAAGAATTTCCAACTCGCCTCTCTTGCAATCTCTAGTCCTTCTTAGCCCCTGCAACGATTTGCAAGTATTAATCATTGCACCAGTATCAAATACTCAAGATTCAGTAGGACAAGTTGCAAGATTAACTTCTAAAACGTTAATACCTGAATTAGAAGGTGGAACCTTTCCATTCTTCTTATCTTCCAGGAACTTTGGACAGTTCCTCTTCTAATGCCCATTTGCTTTGCAATAAAGGTATTTGTCAGAAGAAGCAGGGCCATTTCTTCTGGTCTTATCATCAGATTTAGATTTGGGGTCTTGGATCATATCATCACTCTTACCCTTGCCCCCACGCTCCCTCTTCTTACCCCCTTCCTTTTGAACTATCATAACATGTTTATTGCTTTTCTTAATGCTCTCCTTGGCTGTCTTCAGCATCCCATGCAATTCAGCCATGCTCTTCTCCTTGCCATTCATATGAATATTCATGATGAACGGCTCAAAGCTTGTAGGAGGTGATTGGAGAATCATATCAGTTGCGAGCTCTTCGCTTAGAGGAAAACCCAGTTTCTCTAAGTTCTCAATGTAACCAATTATCTTGATCACATGAGGGCTCACAAGATTACCTTCAACCAGCTTGCATGCAAATAAAGCTTTTGAGATCGAGTATCTCTCAGCTCTTGCTTGGTTCTCAAACATGCTACGGAGACCCGCGATCATATCGTAAGCATTTGCTTCCTCATATTGCTTCAGAAGCTCAGAGTTCATAGTAGCAAGCATGAGACAGCTAACATCAAGAGAATCATTGCAGTGCTTATCGTAAGCCCTGCGATCAGCGGTAGTAGCATTATCGTCGGGTTCTTCAGAATAGGGATCCTCTAGAACATACTTCTTTTTCTCTTGCTTGAGAACAATTCTCAAATTTCGATACCAATCAATAAAATTCGTTCCAGAGAGTTTTCTCTCTCCAGAATTGATCGCAAATTAAAACCATTGTTTGCAACAACAGGCGGCATCTACAAAAGAAATAAATAAGCAAAGTCTTAGCACTATGTTCATATTAATCTTCTATTAAACAAAATTTAACAAAAGATACTACCACTAAGATCACTTTCCCTCTAGCGATCTCTGTGAGACAAGATCCATGGTTACCGCGGTTCGGGTAATGATTTGTCAATACCATTTGAACCCGTGACATAGGTAGGCAACGCATTGCCAATCACATCATATGTGACTCTTGCTTGTTGGGATGACATCATATGCCCCGACTCCCAACCCTGACGCCCGGAAGTCCCAAATCCTATTTGGATCTCCGTTAAGTAAACCAATACTATGCGTGTGGATGCACGGGTTAGGCTACACCCACCCCTTTGTACAAGGAAGAAGATGGCGTTTTTGAATTGTCAAGACCTTACCCGCCAACCTACAAGACAATAGTTGCAGCTATTGGCAAAAGGGCATCTACTCTTAATTTTTCTGAGGAAAACTATTCAGTCAGGTTAACATATTCACCACATATGACATGAAAGAATAGCCAATCAACACAGATAATCAAATTAAACTGTGAACTAGTATGGCCCATGACTCAACGATCTCCATCTCCACGACCATCCTTGTACTTCAGGCCATCTAGGTTTGAGTCCACCATGACATTGCACTATACTACTACATTTAGCACCTAGTGACAAAATTACATGAGGATTTCAAAGCATCACATATTGGCACACAGGCCGTTAAACAACAATGGACAGCCTTCAGCTTCAATTAACCATGACACGCAGGTCATCAAATTACAATAATGCATCACATATACAAGGGTCTATACTGTTCACATCAAACCCTGCAAAAACAAGTTAGGCGCATAATCGAATTCTAATGCGCACGATGTAACCAGTTTTAGTTGTTTATTAATCACAGTTCACGGCGGTTCTGCTTGCCGGTAAGCGGACTGGAGTGTGGGAGGGGCAATGAAAATTTCAACCGGATTGATCACATCAAGCCGACTACCGGATCATCAACATGACCCGATTTTCATTAGACCGATCATATCGATCCAATCGTGCGAGGTCCTCTTGAGAAAACAGCAATGCATGTGACTTCGATCTGTTGCCCCAATCTATTCGGCACGCGCGCATCCTCGATGGTGTTACCAGCCGGTAGGGGAATTGTGCGGCAAGAATTTGAAAGAGAGCGAACTAATATTTTTGATCGCATCACGCTATCAACTCATACCTCTACCCAAACTACCGATTGATCCAATCAACCCATGAACAATCACAGCAACATATCACAATATGCGCCTGATCCAGATCCAATACTACACATGATCGGCAATGATACCACTGCTGGGAAACGGGTAGGCTACACGAGCATAAAATCAAAATTTTCTACCACGAAACACCCAGGAGCACATGCAAATAGAGGATCACAGATCGTTACCCTTGACGCACAGATGCAACGGAAGCACTTTCTCGTGCGTAGAGGAAGTAAACGTACTCACCCAGATCATCACCGAGTGCTCGCCTATACTTGCCGAGTGATTGTCGATGTTCCCGAGTGGTTGCCGATGTTCGCCGAGTAGTCGCCGACGATCCAATCGAACAGCACATCCGCGAACGGCAGCGCCTCTAGCGGTATCCACATGTACCGAGCAGGAACGCCTCACGGGGTGTGCTAGCACCTCGCCGTGCGGCTAGGGTTTCTAGAAAGCAGGAGGGGCGCGCGACGGCTAGGCATGGCGAAGGCTCAACTCATCTATCTACGCCGCCCCTATGCCTCTGCTTATATAGTCACGCTAGCGGGCTTCGGCCCACTAGGGTTCTGTCTCCTACGTAGATCAAATCCACGCACAAACCCATTAAAAAGTTCCAACCCGTTAAGTGTGTCACCCGTTAGGTTCAGTGCAAGTCGGCCGTGGACCTGGAAACCCGTTTCCAATCCACCGATCAATAGCGGCACCTAGCAGTACTTAATGACCCCCGAATGCACAGAATCATTATTTGACTTCTCTTGATACACTCACATACCGATCCCTTTGCCACCCGATACCAGTCAAGCTCAAGGCAAGTTGCGCACCACCCTTGTGGATAGCTCGACCTATTCACTCGGCAGTGGATGGATACATATCATGACTAACTCCTTAGTCATATTAGCACGGTCGTGCGCTTTCCTTATCCATCCACACGAGGGGCCCAGAGGTATCTCTCCTGTTATCGAGGAGGGGCAAATTCCATCTTGATTGTCACACCCTGGCTATGTATCGTGGCATACCCAGTAGGCATCTTTATGACTATCCTGTTACGGTGTAGCGTTTGATGATACCAAAGTATACGAGTCAACATGCTGGGCATCCATGACAATCTTAAGTCTAAGGACCATATAGGTATACCACTCGAGACTATACGCTGATCATTATTCGACTGAACATTGATACACTCACATACCGATCCCTTTGTCACCCGATAACAGTCACGCTCAAGGCGAGATGCGCGCTACCCTTGTTGATAGCTTGGCCAATTCACTCGGCAGCGGATGGATACATATCATGACTAACTCTTAGTCATATTAGCACGGCCGTGCGCTTTCTTTATCCATCCACACGAGGGCCCAGAGGTATCTCTTCTGTTATCGAGGAGGGGCAAATTCTATCTTGATTGATCTATGGCATATCCCTTTCACTGACCTTGCTGACTTATAAGGAGATATGTAAGTATAAATGCACAATGAAATGAATTTTTTTTTATAGCTAATAAGTAAATTTTGTATGCACTTCTATGTCTATTTAAATTGAAGCAGAGTACATTAGTAGCCAAATCAGAAATGCTTTGACGACAATAGACACATCATTCTTGTTACACATTATAAAAGATCCGATGAAATTAAATATTTTCCAAATTGCGGTTGTTTATACATATGGAGAGCAATCGTTATTCAATATCTGCTACTAATTAACAATGGCAACGAAATAAATAGATGATTGATCTGGTATGTCTGACAGATGGTCAGAAGCATGGTAAAAACAAGAATCAGGGGTGCACACATGCAGACACCGTTGTTATTATAGATCTGTACAAAAGTTTAATCAGTTTTGATATTTACAAAAAAGGCTATAAGCTTGTGGATTTATAGAAATATATATAAAAAAGCAGAACGAATTGAGTTTGTTTCAAAGGAAAGCAAAGCAGGCTAATAATGCAACGATTTTTGTTAACCTATTAACCAAATTAAAGCATGGAGGCCACTGATGTGGTGTGTAGTGATCAGTCAATGTTACTCAACAAAAAAACTGCACATGCTTCTCTCCTGCAAACCGAGCATGAGGACAGTAAAGTTTGCAAGACACTTGATAGAAATTTATCAGAACCACATCCTCAGTGATCAATGAGTGTTATTCAACAAAAAAAATTCCACACCCAATCTCTTGACTTAGAAACCGACAATGCTCTAATCATACAAATTCGAATGTTTGAGAACATTATTGCTAACATAATCCAATACCCACATGACCGTCCAAAAAAAATGCTTTGCCCTGAAAAGTAAAAAGAACTTTGGCCATCAAATGTTCTAGCATATCCCCAAGGAGCAGGTCGCCTATAGGTATATCAGGGAAAATAGCACTACCAAGTAGCAGACATAATCAATGCCAACAGTAAAGGTAGCAATCAACCATGTAATTTCCTTGTTAAAAAATTCCTGGATGATTTAATCATGCTCTGCGGGGTTTCAATAGACAGGAAAATACTGTGGTATATGCTAAAATGTAAAGCTCCATATGTGTATTGGTAGGAACAGGTTAATGATATCCTTATTTTTCTTATTGGTAAAAGATCAAACATAAATACATAATATAAGATGATGGGGGACGGGGTCCCGATCTTCCGACAGGTAGGATAAACTCAATTGGTGGAGAACTCGACGTTGACGATCCGGTTTCCAATCAGAACATATCTAAGGTTACAATCGCTACACCACAGTCTCCGTTCGTTATCGACCACACCAAGACACGGTTGACCTCACCACGAATGTTAATTTCTGCAATTGAATCGAGAACACAAGCAAGAACGCGGTACATGCAATCTCAAAATACAGATTACCCATTAAGCACACAAGTTGGGGTTCCGCAAACCGGTAAACGGCGAAGCTGCAACGGCAGAACAATCTAAGCAAAACCCAAGTCTAAACTAGCGATGGCTACTGAATTAATAGTGACGGCTAGGGTTTGGGGCACAGCCCTAGGAGGTACATGGGCCATGGGCCCAAAGTGGAGTGTCACAGCTCCCGGCAGATTTTGTCGCAATCTTGTTTCCACGATTCCCGTTGATACATAACGAACTTGGAGGTGGGACCGGATCCGTTAGAAAGATCTCGTCGAGAGCTTGTCCGTGCGTACCAATAATGTCCAAAATGGAGTTCATATGAGACTGAGGCATCCGTTTTAAGTTTACTGTGCAGAGATCCCCGAACTGGACTCGTGGACAAACTGGGCTTTTTCTTTGGCCGGCCTTGCAACGACGTGGCTTGTGGGACCAGAGGGTGTCAAAGTGGTGGAGATGCGCCTTTCTTGAATACGTCTTGAGCTTAGGGAGGTGGCCACGGTGGAGGCCGAACTGCTAGCGATGACAACACAATATCAGCATGATGAGCTTACCGGCTGTGCATGCGACCTGGCCATGGTGCGGATCGATGATACCATATAGTTGATGATGACACCATAGTTGATGTAGATGGTGTAGAGAATGCTATGAATTATTGCCAACTTGTCGTAGATGAACAGTTCGAATATGAAGTAGTCAATCGAATACTCGTCGACGTGCATGCTCGCGAAGTAGTCAACGAAAATCTTGATAACCACCACATTGACATAGTATTGGTCATACCTATGATGGACATGGTCACATCATCCTTCCCTTCTTGATTGTGAGTCGTCCTCGACTCATGCTTGTCTAACTTCAAAAGGTTAGCTTCAAAGGAAGATAAAGCAACAAGCATATCATTTGTAATCAAATTGTTAAAACCGTATTGATTAGGATCGACATCCTCACCTTCAAGAAATTTTTCTTATATTTTAGAAACAAATCTAGAGGCACATGATGTCTTCTGATTATTGATAATGTAGCTCTCTAACTAATCACATAGTTATACATCATAAGAAAAATTCATATTTGAGCAAATGTACACTTGATTCACCATGTATTTTTCTTTATCATTATATTTACCCACAATATGAAAAGTGTTTCTAGATAACCACGGAAAATTAATAAGTCTCTCCTCTAATTTGTCTAGATCACATAGAAAATCAAATTCAATATAACCCATAATATTTAAAGAAGACAATAGTTTCAGCACATCATTTTGATTGGCAAGTTGAATAATATGTTTATTTTCAGCACAAGTGTTTGGTTCTGAAGTAAAAGTAGCATGTTCATTCACTAGTTGTGGAATAGATATAAGTGAAGTATTATTGCACAACTCTTCTTTATCACAAGAAACATCTTGTGACAAAGATAAATCAGCAATTGGTTCAACAGCATGATTAGTGGAAGGTTTCGACACATCAATATCGTTCTCATATTGAATGAGTGTGGTACCTTTTTCATTACCTTTGTTTTTCTCCTCAGCTGATGTAGGTACATCCTCAGTAGTCGGTGTTGAAAGCAGAGGTGCAGCAATAAGCGTCTCTTCATTATTTGCACTTGCCTGTAAAATGTTAGTCATGTAAGAATACACACCATTTTTACAAATAGATGTGTTGGTTTTTCGTACAACTTTCTTATATTTTATTTTATTTTCTGCTGTACAAGTAAGAGCAAAGGTTTGTAACAGAGAAACATATTTTTTATCAAAAACAATATTATATATTTTCTCATTAAGTCCACATAAGAATCTAGCCTTCTTTTCTCTATCAGTTTCCTCCGAATCACAACGTAACAACAAAATTTTCAATTCTTCATAATAAACAGCCACTGGCACCTTGTTGTAAACATTGTATTTTGTTCACTAAATTTTCACGATAATAGACAGGAAGAAACATATCTCTTAATCGTTGTTTCATGTCTCTCCAAGTCGAAGGTATCCCAATAAGAAAACAATACGCCTTCCATTTAATTGATGCATTATTAATTAAAGCACTAGTAGCTGTCATAACCTTTTCTTTATCGAAAATTCTATGTCGAGCAAAAAATTTTATCTACTGCTATTTCCCCATCAATAAATGCATCATGTCCAAATTTTATATCATATAAAGGAAGCTTCTCAATGCTATTACCATGCTTGCTGGTAGAAGATGGTGTGTAACTCTTCTTCAATTTCTCCATATGATGGAACCGATCAAAATTTCCTCTATCCTCCACACCAATGATGTTTGCATTCCAACTGGTGGCTGATGGTTGCAATCTCCCCATTCCATTATATGCTCCTGCCATTATTAGTAGAAAACATAAAATAACACAAAATTGTTATCCCCGTCAACTATTAGGTTTTGAACGATGGAGTCACCCTCTCAAGCGTCTACCATGGTCTTACAAGTGTTCTTACCAGCACTGCAGGAGGTACAACCGGTGGCTGGTTCATTATACTAAGACGGGTGTGAGCGAAGCGATTGCAAATTCGAACCAGAACTGATAAGAAGTATGTGGAGCTTGCATAGGCAATATATAGTGGCAATGAATATGCAATTATCGAAATCAGAATAGCAAAATTGAATAAATATCCAAATTACTTGTCAACGTTACTGGCCTAAACCCGTCCTTAGATCTAACTCAAGCAAGCAAAATGAATAACACAACACTTTGAATACAAAAGAATGCAAGCACTTCTGATTTCTTTCTTTCTTTCCATTAGTTTTCCTTACCTTTTTTTCTCTTTGTGCTTTTTTTTCTCTTTATGCGGCTTCTTTTTATGCACTTGCCTTTTTCACCTTTTTTTAAATATCAATAATGCCGCATATGAGAGATTACAAAATATATACACAAATACTCAATTTTCTCTTACTGGAAAAATAGATCTACTATGCAGAAACTTTCTATGCCGTTTTTAGATTTTTGTAGGCCTCAAACACTAAAACGTATAAACAACAAAGTTGTATATATTTTCATGCTGATCAATTTACATATATGGAACACCAATTTTGGATAATGGATCTAGAAGATATGGGCCCCGCAGTACAGACTGCTCAGAAAAACCTGAGACAAGACAGATTGAATTCAAACGCGATTTTAGACAGGAAAACGGCGTTTCTAGAACCTCTCACAATGGACAAAGTTGTAGAACTTTTTCTACGAGACAATTTAGACCCTGAATTTGTCCAATTTGGAGTTCAGATGAAGGAGATAAAGGTAAAATACCGAACTGGACAGATTGACACCCTATTTGGACGCGGCGGTGACGACGACATGATGGCATTAGACTAATACAAGAATCAAACTAGATCAAGAACTTACTCTAAACCAGCAACAAGACAATGATGATGGATACAAATTCAACTACGCAAAATTGAAAACGAAATCGCGAAGGGCACAAAGTGGCTTGGACGATGGATATGATGACGAACTCAAATATTTTTGTTGGGCAATTTTTTGGACTCTAGGTGGAAAATAAACAATGAACAAAGGGGATACAAGTATACCTGATGGGCAATTGAGGCTCTCATACCACTTGATGGGGACAAAGTCCCGATCTTCTGACAGGTAGGATAAACTCAATTGGTGGAGAACTCGACGTTGACGATCCGGCTTCCAATCAGAATAGATTAAAGTCTGCAATCGCTACACCACTATCTCCGTTCGTTATCAACCACGCCAAGACACGGTTGACCTCACCACGAAGGTTAATTCCTGCAAGTGAATCGAGAACACAAGTAAGAACGTGGTAGATGCAATCTCAAATTACAGAATACCGATTAAGCACACAAGTTGGGGTTCCGCAAACCGGTAAACGGCGAAGCAACAACGACAGAACAATCTAAGAAAAACCCAAGTCTAAACTAGCAACGGCTACTGAATTTATAGCAACGGCTAGGGTTTGGGGCGCAGCCCTAGGAGGTACATGGGGCATGGGCCCAAAATGGAGCGTCACAGCGCCAGGCAAATTCTGGTCTCAATCTTGTTTCGACGATTTCTGTTGATCCATAATGAATTTGGAGGTGTGACCGGATCATTTAGAAAGATCTCGTCGAGAGCTTGTCCGTGCGTACCAAGAATGTCCAAAACGGTGTTCATATGAGGCTGGGGCATCCGTTTTATGTTTACTGTGCAGAGATACCCGAACCGGACTCGTGGACAAACTGGGCTCTTTCTTGGACCGGCCTTGCAACGACGTGGCTTGTGGGACCAGAGCGCGTCGAAATAGGGGAGATGCGCCTTTCTTGAATACGTCCTGAGCTTGGGGAGGTGGCCACGGTGGAGGCCGAACTGCTGGCGGCGACAGCACAATATCAACATGATGAGCTTGCCCGCTGTGCACGCGACCTGGCCATGGTCGATGATGCCATATAGTTGATGATGATACCATAGTTGATGTAGATGATGTAGAAAATGCCGTGAATTGTTGTCAACTTGTCGTAGATGAACAATTCGAATATGAAGTAGTCGATCGAATACTCATCGACATGCATGCTCGCGAAGTAGTCAACAGTAATCTTGATGACCACCACATTGACGTAGTGTTGGTCATACCTATGATGGACATGGTCACATCATAAGAGAACAGTAAATATTGATAATTCCCTTACCGATATAATACAATATCCTGAGAAGACCCAACCTAGAGGAATGAAAAGCAAAGGAATATGGATAATTCTCTTACCGATATAATACAATATCTCAGAAGACCCAACCCAAAGAAATGAAGAGCAAAGGGGCGACGTTGATGTCAAATCCAGTGAGAGTTGGGACGGTGGGTTAGGCCGGATACCGCTGGTGAAGGATGGAGGCAACATCATACGGAGAAGGGTCGCTGGGTCCGGCCGCTCCGGTTGCCGCCATTGATAGATCGACGTATCTGGCAGTGAGGCTGGACTGGTGGTAGCGATGTGGAGGGTCGATCCGGCACGTTGGATCTAGGCATGGTGGAGGGGGGACGACCGTGCGAGCAGGAGCTGACTGGATTATGGGAGGCTCTGGCGGGAACGATGGTTACGGTCAACGACGGGTAGACCTGTGACGGTGCCGGGGGGAGAGAGAGGTAGCACCGGCAGGGGAACAGGCGGATCTGGCGGCAGCGGCGCTAGCTGGGGCAGTGGGTTGGTGGCGTGGATCGAGGAGGAAGAGGCGGCTGTTGAATGGAGCTAGGGTTTGGCCATCCAGGTAACTGGGTCACTAAAGAGGGACGACGGGATGATTCAATAGAAAGCACAGGGTGTTTTTGCAAAATTGTTGGCCTGCATGGTGGGATCCGTGTGAGGCGCAAGATCGGACGACCGATGCTTTTCTAGCGGACGTGGACAGGCCAGGCGCACGCGCTTTGGAAAAAAAAAAGCACAGTGGTGGGAGTGGGATTTGAACCGTGGGCTGCTTCCTGAAAGGTGTCGACGACAACCAACTGAGCAACCATCCCGCCTTGTTTTTTTTTTTCGACGAACAAAATTGCTTTATATATAAAGCGGGAACAGATGGTCGTATTTAGCCCACGTCGGCGATCGGACGGCCGTGGCGATGACTACCATACAAGATAGACACATGTCACGCAACGGGATGCAACGCTAGCGCATTGTTATATAGAATAGATTGCATTCGACTGCGATATGTAATATACCACAGCCCTAAGGGTAAGTGTAATGCTAGCCCCGTCTCAATACTATTCATCTGCCTTTTAATCATATATTTTATTCTAACTCTGCTGCTACAATAATAACGTCAGAATTTAGGGCTAGAATATGGCTACCATTACATATGCCCTGAATAACGCAAATGGTATGTAGCATGTAAATTGTACGCTGTAATATTCTAACAATAATCGTACATAATGAAATGCTTCGCTAGCAGAAAAGGGCAAACAATGCGATCTTTAAGATGCACCAAAAGATCGAGTTCGTTTTATACAAGGCTATGTTACAGTAGGATTCTAGTTTGTCAAGAACAATCACCACTCATCAACACTCATAAACAGAAATAAGCAGATCAATTATCGCCCAGTCAGCTTAACCATCCATGCACCACCCAAGTACAGTCCAAGCAGTGGACCTGCCAAGAGCATCTGAGTCAGTGGATCTGTCGAGGGTGTAAGCACAGCGGCAGCAATCACTGCGCCGACAACAACGTATCTCCAGATAGAGAGCATTTGATCACTAGAAACCAATCCGACTTGTCCTAGAAGTAGCTGAATAACAGGGACCTGCAAAAGAGCAACATGCAAATCACATATTCAGAATATGTTTCTTCTCTGTGATATGTGACAGTAGCAGTTATCTTTCAGTATCTTTGGGTAGTAAAACAAGATTTGTGGATCAAATCTATATTTTAAATCACTAGCATCAGGAGCAGTTTCCATACAAACTATTTGATGATTAAATTAGCAAGAAATGGAAGAGAAAGCAATCATCATAGGCACAGTTGGATAATCAAGGATATAAAAATGCCAATTCCAATCAGCTATCAAGTGTAACAGATATGATTATCAATGTTCTGTAACTTTCTTCCAATTTACTTTCTCGGTTGCTTCTTCAATGGTCATGAAAAGCATTCACTTATAAAAAATATATTGATTAGTATGCAATACAACTACATGATCGTTTGTCTATGTAAATGATACAAATCATTTGATGATTGTCACATTCATTTCAATTATATAAAGAGAGGGCTACATTATTACAATCATCCTTGAAATCCTGTTATAAAAATATAGTGCCATTTGTTTACCTGAAAAGATAACCCTGTGCTGAATAGAAGCACAAGTACAAACTCAAAGTACTGGTCTATCGACCATAATGATTCCACTGCTCCTTCTGCATAGTTCACAAAGAAGTTCAATGCTGCAGGAGCAAGAATTGTGTAGGAGAAGAAAATTCCAAGATAGAACAGAATGGAAGAACCCAAAACAATGGGCCCTAGGAATTTCCGCTCATCTCTTGTTAAACCAGGAAGAACAAATGCTATTATCTCATACAAAATGACAGGACTTCCAAGTAGAAGCCCACAATAACCAGAGACCTGCACACAGCATTGAAAACAGTGAAACAAGGAACATTTAATGGCCTCTGTAAAGTCATTGCAAAACATAATAGCACTACAAAGTATAACATCAATTTAAACTTGGAATGGTACACGTGTCACTAACATCCAGTACAGAAGGAGAACAACTATCTGATATTGAACTCACTTTGAGCTTTTCACATATATACTAATAAAGCAGAATTTTGTGCAGCCTTTGTGGCTGCGTGCATAGTTAACCACCTTCTTCATAGAAGGGAACATATAACAACAAAAGTGAATACTGCAGGTCTGATTCAACAAAGTTACATTGTGAAATGTCAGTTCTAATTGTATGTGAGGTGAAAATGGCTGCACAGAGAATGTCCAAAATGGAGTTCATATGTGGCTGGGGCAACCGTTTTAAGTTTGCTATGCAGAGATACCCGAACTGGACTCGTGGATAAACTGGGCTATTGCTTGGGCCGGCCTTGCAACGACATGGCTTGTGGGACCAGAGGGCGTCGAAGTGGTGGAGATGCGCCTTTCTTGAATACGTCTTGAGCTTGGGGTGGTGGCCACGGTGGAGGCCGAACTGCTGGCGGGGACAACGCAATATCAACATGATGAGCTTGCCGGCTGCGCAAACGACCTGGCCATGCCGCGGGTCGATGATGCCGTATAGTTGATGATAAAACCATAGTTGATGTAGATGTAGAAAATACCGTGAATTGTTGCCAACTTATCGTAGATGAACAGTTCGAATATGAATTAGTCAATCGAATACTCGTCAACGTGCATGCTCGCGAAGTAGTCAACGGAAATCTTGATGACCACCACATTGACGTAGTGTTGATCATACCTACAGTGGACGTGGTCACATCATCCTCCCCTTCTTGATTGTGAGTCGTACTCGACTCATGCTTGTCCAACTGCAAAAGGTTAGATCCAAAGAAAGATAAAGCAACAAGCATATCATTTGTAATTAAATTGTTAAAACCGTATTGATTAGGATCGACATCCTCCCCTTCTTGAAATTTTTCTTGTATTTTTGAAACAAATCTAGAGACACTTGATGTCTCCTGATTATTGATAATGTAGCTCTTTAACTGATCACATGGTTGAACATCATAAGAAAAATTCATATTTGAGCAAATGTACACTCGATTCACCATGTATTTTCTTTTATCATTTATATTTACCCACAATATGAAAAGTGTTTCTAGATAACCACAGGAAATTAACAAGTCTCTCCTCTAATTTGTCTAGATCACATAGAAAATCAAATTCAATATAACTCAAAATATTTAAAGAAGACAATAGTTTCAGCTCATCATTTTGATTGTCAAGTTGAATAATATGTTTATTTTCAGCACAAGTGTTTAGTTCTGAAACAAAAGTGGCATGTTCATTCACTAGTTGTGGAATAGATATAAGTGAAGCATTATCGCACAACTCTTCTTTATCACAAGAAACATCTTTTGACAAAGGTAAATCAGCAATTGGTTCAACAGCATAATTAGTGGAAGGTTCCAACACATCAATATCGTTCTCATATTGAATGAGTGCAGTACCTTTTTCATTACCTTTATTTTTCTCCTCAGCTGATGTAGGTACATCCTCAGTAGTCGGTGTTGAAAGCAGAGGTACAGCAACAAGCATCTCTTCATTATTCTCATCCTTAATTTTATTATTTGCACTTGCCTGTAAAATGTTAGTCGTGCAAGAATACACACCATTTTTACAAATAGATGTGTTGGTTTTTCATACAAATTTTTTATATTTTATTTTATTTTCAGCTGCACAAGTAAGAGCAAAGGTTTGTAACCGAAAAACATATTCTTTATCAAAAACAATATTGTATATTTTCTCATTAAGTCAACATAAGTATCTTGCCTTCTTTTCTCTATCAGTTTCCTCCAAACCACAACGTAACAAATTTTGCAATTCTTCCTAATAAACGGTCACCGGTTTATCACCTTGTTGTAAACATTGTAGTTTGTTCAGTAAATTTTCACAATAATAGACGGGAAGAAACCTATTCCTTAATCGTTGTTTCATGTCTCTCCAAGTCGAAGGTATCCCAATAAGAAAACAATACGCCTTCCATTTAATTGATGCATTATTAATTAGAGCACTAGTAGCTGTCAAAACCTTTCTTTATCGAAAATTCTATGTCGAGCAAAAATTCTATCTACTGCTATTTCCCAATCTATAAATGCATCATGTCCAAATTTTATATTATATAAAGGAAGGTTCTCAATGGTATTACCATGCTTGTTGGTAGAAGATGATGTGTAACTCTTCTTCAATTTCTCCATATGATGGAACCGATCAAAATTTTCTCTAGCCTCGACACCAATGATGTTTGCATTCCAACTGGTGGCTGATGGTTGCAATCTCCCTATTCCATTGTATGCTCCTGTCATTATTAGTAGAAAACACAAAATAACACAAAAGTATTATCCCTGTCAACTACTAGGTTTTGAACGGTGGAGTCACACCCTCTCAAGCGTCGGTCTTACAAGTGTTCTTACCAGCACTGCAGGAGGTACAACCGGTGGCTGGTTCATGATACTAAGACGGGTGTGAGTGAAGCGATTACAAGTTCGAATCAGAACTGATAAGAAGTATGTGGAGTTTGGATAGGCAATATATAGTAGCAAGGAACATGCAATTATCGAAATCAGAATAGGAAAATTGAATAAATATTCAAAATGTTTGTCAAAGTTGCTGGCCTAAACCCGTCCTTAGACCTATCTCAAGTAAGCAAAACGAATAACACAACATTGGATACAAAAGAATGCAAGCACTTCTGATTTCATTCATTCTTTCTTTTTCTTTTTTTTTTCTCTTTTTGCTTTTTTTTTCTCTTTGTGCGGCTTCATTTAAATATCAATAGTGCCGCATATGAGTGATTACCAGATATATACACAAACACTCGATTTTCTCTTACTAAAAAAATGGATCTACAATGAAGAAACCTTCTATGCTGTTTTTGGATTTTTGGAGGCCTCAAACACTAAAACGTGTAACAGCAAAGTTGTAGATAGTTTCGTGCTGATCAATTTACATATATGGAACACCAATTTTGGATAATGAACCTAGGAGATATGGGCGCCGCAATACAGACTGCTTAGAAAAACCCGAGACAAGACAGATTGAATTCAAACGCAATTTTGGACAGGAAAATGGCATTTATGGAACTCCTTACAATGGACAAAGTTGTACAAAGGTAAAATACCGAACTGGACATATTGACACCTGATTTGGACGCGGCGGCGACGACGACGACGTGATGGCGTTAGATTGATGCAAGATTCAAACTAGATCAAGAACTTACACTAAACAAGCAACAAGACTTAGACGATGGATACAAATTCAACTACGCGAAACTGAAAATGAAATCACGAAGGGTACAAAGTGGCTTGGACGATGGATATGACGATGAACTCTTGTGGGGCAATTTTCTGGACTCTAGGTGGAAAATGAACAATGAACAAAGGAGATACAAGTATACCTGACGGGCAACCGAGGCTCTGATATCACTTGATGGGGGACGGGGTCCTGATCTTCTGACAGGTAGGGTAAACTCGATTGGTAGAGAACTTGACGTTGACGATCCGGCTTCCAATCAGAACAGATCTATGCCTGCAATCGCTACAACACTGTCTTCGTTCGTTATCAACCACGCCAAGACACGGTTGACCTCACCACGAAGGTTAATTCCTGCAAGTGAATCGAGAACACAAGCAAGAATGTGGTAGATGCAATCTCAAATTACAAATTACCGATTAAGCACGCAAGTTGGGGTTCCACAAACTGGTAAACGGCGAAGCTGCAACGGCAGAACAATCTAAGCAAAACCCAAATCTAAACTAGCGACGAGTATTGAATTTATAGCGATGGCTAGGGTTTGGGGCGCAACCCTAGGAGGTACATGGGCCATGGGCCCAAAGTGGAGCGTCACAGCGTCCGGTAGATTCTGGTCGCAATCTTGTTTCGATGATTTCCGCTAATCTATAACGAATTTGGAGGTGGGACCGGATCCGTTAGAAAGATCTCGTCGAGAGCTTGTCTGTGCGTACCAATAATGTCCAAAATGGAGTTCATATGAGGTTGGGGCATCCGTTTTAAGTTTACTGTGCAGAGATACTCGAACTGGACACGTGGACAAACTGGGCTCTTTCTTGGGCCGGCCTTGCAACGACGTGGCTTGTGGGACCAGAGGGAGTTGAAGTGGTGGAGATGCGCCTTTCTTGAATACGTCTTGAGCTTTGGGTGGTGGCCACGGTGGAGGCCGAACTGCTGGCGGCGACAACGCAATATCAGCATGATGAGCTTGCCGGCTGTGCACGCGACCTGGCCATGGCGTGGGTCGATGATGCCATATAGTTGATGATGACACCATAGTTGATGTAGATGATGTAGAGAATGCCGTGAATTGTTGCCAACTTGTCGTAGATGAACAGTTCGAATATGAAGTAGTCGATCGAATACTCATCGACGTGCATTGCTCGCGAAGTAGTCAACGGAAATCTTGATGACCACCACATTGACGTAGTGTTGATCATACCTATGATGGACATGGTCACATCATAAGAGAACTGTAAATATTGATAATTCTCTTACCGATATAATACAATATCCTGAGAAGACCCAACCCAGAAGAATGAAGAGCAAAGGAATATGGATAATTCTCTTACCGATATAATACAATATCTGAGAAGACCCAACCAAAAGGAATGAAGAGCAAAGGGGCGACGTTGATGTCAAATCCAGTGAGAGTTGTGATGGTGGGTTAGGCCGGATACCGCTGGTGAAGGATGGAAGCGACATCATACAGAGAAGGGTCGCTGGGTCTGGCCGCTCCGGTTGCCGCCATCGATAGATCGACGTATCTGGCAGTGAGGCTGGACTGGCGGCGGCGATGCGGAGGGTCGATCCGGCACGCTGGATCTAGGCATGGTGGGGGGGCGTGCGAGCAGGAGCTGACGGGAGTAGGGGAGGCTCTGGCGGGAACGACGGCTACGGTCAACGATGGGTAGACCTGTGACGGTGCCGGGGCAAGGGAGGTAGCACTGGTAGGGGAACAGGCAGATCCGGCGGCAGCGGTGCTCCAAAACCGAGGCAGCAACAGAAGGAGCAGCATTCTCGAGAGGAGGAACGGCGGGCCGTTGTCGCTAGATGTGCTCTCCTCGGCGTCGGCGGCGGGAGTAGCTGGGGCAGTGGGTTGGCGGCGTGGATCGAGGAGGAAGAGGCGGCTATTGAATGGAGCTAGGGTTTGGCCATCTAGGTAACTGGGTCACTAAAGTGGGACGACGAGATGATTCAATAGAAAGCACAGGGTGTTTTTGCAAAATTGTTGGCCTGCATGGTGGGATCCGTGTGAGGCGCAAGATCGGACGACCGATGCTTTTCTAGCGGACGTGGACAGGCCAGGCGCACGCGCTTTGGAAAAAAAAAAGCACAGTGGTGGGAGTGGGATTTGAACCGTGGGCTGCTTCCTGAAAGGTGTCGACGACAACCAACTGAGCAACCATCCCGCCTTGTTTTTTTTTTTCGACGAACAAAATTGCTTTATATATAAAGCGGGAACAGATGGTCGTATTTAGCCCACGTCGGCGATCGGACGGCCGTGGCGATGACTACCATACAAGATAGACACATGTCACGCAACGGGATGCAACGCTAGCGCATTGTTATATAGAATAGATTGCATTCGACTGCGATATGTAATATACCACAGCCCTAAGGGTAAGTGTAATGCTAGCCCCGTCTCAATACTATTCATCTGCCTTTTAATCATATATTTTATTCTAACTCTGCTGCTACAATAATAACGTCAGAATTTAGGGCTAGAATATGGCTACCATTACATATGCCCTGAATAACGCAAATGGTATGTAGCATGTAAATTGTACGCTGTAATATTCTAACAATAATCGTACATAATGAAATGCTTCGCTAGCAGAAAAGGGCAAACAATGCGATCTTTAAGATGCACCAAAAGATCGAGTTCGTTTTATACAAGGCTATGTTACAGTAGGATTCTAGTTTGTCAAGAACAATCACCACTCATGCAACACTCATAAACAGAAATAAGCAGATCAATTATCGCCCAGTCAGCTTAACCATCCATGCACCACCCAAGTACAGTCCAAGCAGTGGACCTGCCAAGAGCATCTGAGTCAGTGGATCTGTCGAGGGTGTAAGCACAGCGGCAGCAATCACTGCGCCGACAACAACGTATCTCCAGATAGAGAGCATTTGATCACTAGAAACCAATCCGACTTGTCCTAGAAGTAGCTGAATAACAGGGACCTGCAAAAGAGCAACATGCAAATCACATATTCAGAATATGTTTCTTCTCTGTGATATGTGACAGTAGCAGTTATCTTTCAGTATCTTTGGGTAGTAAAACAAGATTTGTGGATCAAATCTATATTTTAAATCACTAGCATCAGGAGCAGTTTCCATACAAACTATTTGATGATTAAATTAGCAAGAAATGGAAGAGAAAGCAATCATCATAGGCACAGTTGGATAATCAAGGATATAAAAATGCCAATTCCAATCAGCTATCAAGTGTAACAGATATGATTATCAATGTTCTGTAACTTTCTTCCAATTTACTTTCTCGGTTGCTTCTTCAATGGTCATGAAAAGCATTCACTTATAAAAAATATATTGATTAGTATGCAATACAACTACATGATCGTTTGTCTATGTAAATGATACAAATCATTTGATGATTGTCACATTCATTTCAATTATATAAAGAGAGGGCTACATTATTACAATCATCCTTGAAATCCTGTTATAAAAATATAGTGCCATTTGTTTACCTGAAAAGATAACCCTGTGCTGAATAGAAGCACAAGTACAAACTCAAAGTACTGGTCTATCGACCATAATGATTCCACTGCTCCTTCTGCATAGTTCACAAAGAAGTTCAATGCTGCAGGAGCAAGAATTGTGTAGGAGAAGAAAATTCCAAGATAGAACAGAATGGAAGAACCCAAAACAATGGGCCCTAGGAATTTCCGCTCATCTCTTGTTAAACCAGGAAGAACAAATGCTATTATCTCATACAAAATGACAGGACTTCCAAGTAGAAGCCCACAATAACCAGAGACCTGCACACAGCATTGAAAACAGTGAAATAAGGAACATTTAATGGCCTCTGTAAAGTCATTGCAAAACATAATAGCACTACAAAGTATAACATCAATTTAAAGTTGGAATGGTACACGTGTCACTAACATCCAGTACAGAAGGAGAACAACTATCTGATATTGAACTCACTTTGAGCTTTTCACATATATACTAATAAAGCAGAATTTTGTGCAGCCTTTGTGGCTGCGTGCATAGTTAACCACCTTCTTCATAGAAGGGAACATATAACAACAAAAGTGAATACTGCAGGTCTGATTCAACAAAGTTACATTGTGAAATGTCAGTTCTAATTGTATGTGAGGTGAAAATGGCTGCACAGATGTGAACATGCATTTGACTTTCCCAACTGTATGAGAGCATCCCCAGCAGGGGATGCAAATGGCCCTTCATTTCAAGTTTTTTTGGAAGCAGCCGGCGGGGAAGCAGCAACACAGACACAGAGCAGCGGCTGGGCGGGAAAATCGGAGATTACTGTAGCGACAGCGGCCGGTATTGCTCCCCTGCTGGGGATGCTCTGAGGGTGTATTTACATATGGCCAAACTTTAGGATGCCACAGGTGATATGGTGTCAGTATGCAATTGAAAAAATTGTATTAGATTTCAGACCAATTAGATCGTTGCAGCACAGGCCTATGTATGCAATATGCACCACGTAAGGAACAGTTTATAAGTGCATTGGAGAGGGAGGGAGAAGAAGAAAAGAAGAAGATATTATAAACTAACTATAAACGACTTCTTTGATGTTTTCAGAGGTTCACCTTCAATGTTGTAAAGAAAAACTCTCCAGGAGAAAGCTGCAAAAACCGAACACCCTGAACACTAACTGGTGCTTCTAGAAGCACAATCAAATCTTTGGAGAAAGCAAAACAACCAACTATTGCAGCTCCAACAGCAAATACTGAGACAAATATCCTGTCACGAAGTTCCTCTAGATGATCAAATATGCTCATCTCCTTATCATCAGGAAGTAGTTCTTTGCTCGGATATAAAAAATTATACAGAGTACTCTGTTCTTCTTCCTGTGTGACACTTCCAAAGGAACCATTTTCAACTGTAAAAAGTAAACAGGAGTGGTTACATCCTCAAGACAGGAAATTTCACTAAGGCATAATCAATTAAATATTGACATGGCACTTTGTAACATGATAAGTACTGCAGGTATGACCAATAAGATTTAAAAAGGGGCATACTGTGAAAAGGATTTTATTATAGTATTTATTAAGAAGTTAGAGTTACTTTTTTAAGCACAAAAAAACTGCAAATTTTCTTTGCTTAACTTTTTTTTTTTTCCGGTTGTTTGCCGGTTAACACTAATGAGCTGGAGCACCACCTTAAAGTGAAACTAACTATACTTCTTTCAATGCATCTTGTTTATCTTGAAGCGTACATCTTTAGTGTATAGTTTTTCTATTCTAGATATCACGATATATTGCAAAATTAGAGGGCTGGACTTGCCAAAGGTTAGTATGACAAAAAGGTGAGCATTCACGCATAACTCCCATCAAATCGTAATAACTTCGTATAGCATACATTATACGAAGTTATACGAAATATAGTGCCATTTGTTTACCTGAAAAGATAACCCTGTGCTGAATAGAAGCACAAGTACAAACTCAAAGTACTGGTCTATCGACCATAATGATTCCACTGCTCCTTCTGCATAGTTCACAAAGAAGTTCAATGCTGCAGGAGCAAGAATTGTGTAGGAGAAGAAAATTCCAAGATAGAACAGAATGGAAGAACCCAAAACAATGGGCCCTAGGAATTTCCGCTCATCTCTTGTTAAACCAGGAAGAACAAATGCTATTATCTCATACAAAATGACAGGACTTCCAAGTAGAAGCCCACAATAACCAGAGACCTGCACACAGCATTGAAAACAGTGAAACAAGGAACATTTAATGGCCTCTGTAAAGTCATTGCAAAACATAATAGCACTACAAAGTATAACATCAATTTAAAGTTGGAATGGTACACGTGTCACTAACATCCAGTACAGAAGGAGAACAACTATCTGATATTGAACTCACTGAGCTTTTCACATATATACTAATAAAGCAGAATTTTGTGCAACCTTTGTGGCTGCGTGCATAGTTAACCACCTTCTTCATAGAAGGGAACATATAACAACAAAAGTGAATACTGCAGGTCTGATTCAACAAAGTTACATTGTGAAATGTCAGTTCTAATTGTATGTGAGGTGAAAATGGCTGCACAGGTGTGAACATGCATTTGACTTTCCCAACTGTATGAGAGCATCCCCAGCAGGGGATGCAAATGGCCCTTCATTTCAAGTTTTTTTGGAAGCAGCCGGCGGGGAAGCAGCAACACAGACACAGAGCAGCGGCTGGGCGGGAAAATCGGAGATTACTGTAGCGACAGCGGCCGGTATTGCTCCCCTGCTGGGGATGCTCTGAGGGTGTATTTACATATGGCCAAACTTTAGGATGCCACAGGTGATATGGTGTCAGTATGCAATTGAAAAAATTGTATTAGATTTCAGACCAATTAGATCGTTGCAGCACAGGCCTATGTATGCAATATGCACCACGTAAGGAACAGTTTATAAGTGCATTGGAGAGGGAGGGAGAAGAAGAAAAGAAGAAGATATTATAAACTAACTATAAACGACTTCTTTGATGTTTTCAGAGGTTCACCTTCAATGTTGTAAAGAAAAACTCTCCAGGAGAAAGCTGCAAAAACCGAACACCCTGAACACTAACTGGTGCTTCTAGAAGCACAATCAAATCTTTGGAGAAAGCAAAACAACCAACTATTGCAGCTCCAACAGCAAATACTGAGACAAATATCCTGTCACGAAGTTCCTCTAGATGATCAAATATGCTCATCTCCTTATCATCAGGAAGTAGTTCTTTGCTCGGATATAAAAAATTATACAGAGTACTCTGTTCTTCTTCCTGTGTGACACTTCCAAAGGAACCATTTTCAACTGTAAAAAGTAAACAGGAGTGGTTACATCCTCAAGACAGGAAATTTCACTAAGGCATAATCAATTAAATATTGACATGGCACTTTGTAACATGATAAGTACTGCAGGTATGACCAATAAGATTTAAAAAGGGGCATACTGTGAAAAGGATTTTATTATAGTATTTATTAAGAAGTTAGAGTTACTTTTTTAAGCACAAAAAAACTGCAAATTTTCTTTGCTTAACTTTTTTTTTTTTCCGGTTGTTTGCCGGTTAACACTAATGAGCTGGAGCACCACCTTAAAATGAAACTAACTATACTTCTTTCAATGCATCTTGTCTATCTTAAAGCGTACATCTTTAGTGTATAGTTTTTCGATTCTAGATATCACTATATATTGCAAAATTAGAGGGCTGGAATTGCCAAAGGTTAGTATGACAAAATGGTGAGCATTCACGCATAACTCCCATCAAATTTAAAAATAAACAAAGTGCAGGTAGGATTAGGGCAATGAGCTGAATGGTGGATGATTGATGAGATCAATAGTTTTAT